>VMKM01001127.1:0-178767 GCA_008360985.2 Macquaria ambigua | reverse complement strand
TGTGTGTGTGTGTGTGTGTGTGTGTGTGTGTGTGTGTGTGTGTGTGTGAACTGACCGATCTCGCAGGGTTCACACGGGCTGCCCCAGGCGGCTCCCAGTGTGGAGCAGCACTCAGACTTCAGTGTGGCTCCGTTGATGTTGACCTCGCAGCGGTTGTCTTGTATCGTCAGCCAGCACGTACTCTTCATACTGTCTGTGGAGCCAAAGTAACAACGGGGGAGACTTGATTATAGATACCTGTGGGGTTTTCTTGAAAACACAGTTAACATTCAGCTGTGTGTCTCCTTCAGGCCCAACAAATGTCTTGTGTGCAGTTTTGCACAAGTAAAAACCTTGTGCGTGTGCTAGTAGAGCACAAGATACAAACAAAACAGTTATCTGCTCATCAAAACATTACTCCACAGCACCACTAGTGGTCACAATCCCCACAGGGTGCTATTAACCATGGCAGCAAAATACACCACAAAAACAGTCAACATGTCACTCTCCTTAATGCCATACAACTTGTGTCTTTGGCTGCACGCTGAGCTGAGTAAAGCCCATGCATCATTACATTTAATCCTATGCTATTGAATTCCTAATGAACTGAAAGAGTGTACAGTCACAACAGTGACACCTTTTCACTAGAAAACCACAAGGCCACCCAAACACAAAACCACAATTTACTTTCCCTTTCTTCCCCCGCTGAGTGATGGGCTCGAAAAACAGAAAACAGAAATGAACCAGAGGAATTTGCAGACCTCTGACAGAGCCAGCTCATGCAATATGTATGAGTATTTATTTAATGACTCATTCTCCCTTCCAGTTACAATAACATCTGTATTCTGTATTAGCATGTAGCTTTCTCAGAATGATTTCCCAAAAGTAACAAGCCTCCAAACAAGTGGAATATTTAACCTCAGCAGAGAGTCTTACATACCACATGTCATTTTAAATCTGCAGCAGATCTCTATGAAGTAAAGCAATCTCCATGTGAACCAAGGTCATGCATGCAAGTATTTATCTAATAAATGATCTCTGTGTGCCATTTTGCCCAACATCTGAGGATGATAATGTCTCTGGATGGCTCCTGGAAACCTGAACCACCTCAGTGTTTGTTTACAAAAGTGGATAGTTAACCTCGATTAGAATGATTAGACAAAAAGACTCCTCACTAATTATTTCCCATTGACACTCATGTCTCAGTGTGTAATCATTATCTCACACAAGCTGTTTCTAGGACCCTGCGGTGCTACTCTAATTTGTGTCAGGCATGTGGGGAGGACGGATGTCTTACCCACGCAGATGGTGTTGGTGGAGTCCAACTTGCTGCCGTGTGTGCACTCGCAGTTGAAGGACCCGGCCACGTTGCGACATGCTCCATTGATGCACGGGTTGGACTCGCATTCGTTGATATCTGAAACATGTGCAAACACACACCTGAGGTCAGGGCTGAGAGGCTGATTCAAATGGATCATCATCAGCATTTGGCAGTTACAAACACAATGTGTGTGTCTTCTTTCCATGAGCCACATGTTTACTGGAAACTAAATGCAACACATCTGGTAATAATGTCACCTCATAATGACCTTGATTGTTGGTTAAAAACGACAAAACACATGCGGATGTGAGGCAGCAAAAGCACGTGAGTGTGTTTGTGTGTGTGAGTGCTCACCTTCGCAGGTCTCTGAGTCGGGTTTGAAGACATATCCTTTTGGACAGGAGCAGGTGTAGGAGCCGGGAGTGTTTCTGCACAGACCGTTGTCACAGAGCAGACGGTTCACCAGACACTCATTGATGTCTGCAGGGAGGTGAGAGAAGGCAATGGTTAGTAAAAAGTCAGGAAATAGAAAACAGTAATTTAAGGTTTATGACATTTCTAATTAGAGGGCTGCATGCAAACTAGCAGTATTGTTCTTTAAAGTGAGACTCTAACTTTTGACTAAATAAATAACACATTCTCTCACACATAAAAGTTGCATTAATAAGCAATAAAACACACACTTCCTAAATTCAATACCCTCATTGTTACTGCTACAGCCTTACTTGGTCTGGTGTGATCAGTAGCTTGCTGTGGCTAATGTTAGCAAACTTTAAAAAGATATTGCTGTACAATTTGATGACTCTGTGCTGCTGTTACACTGCGTCTTAGCATTTACCTTTATCCTGTAATTTTTAACTTGTGGCCAAGTGGCCGCCAAGAACAGAAAGGCACATTGTTTTACTTTAGGACAGAAACATGGCTAACTTTGCTTGCTGTGGATGTACGGATGTACAGTCCACTTCACTCTGACTCACCAACACAGTTTTTGCCGCTGGTGTCGGACTCATAACCGATGTTACAGATGCAGCGGTAGCTTCCTCTCAGGTTCTCACATATGCCGTTCTGACAGATGTCCGGGTCCAGGGCACACTCATTGATGTCTAGGAGAGGACAGGTATTATGTAGATAAATACTGATATGAGTGTTTCTAAACAGCACTGTGGGAACACTAACATTCAACAACAACACACTCACCTCTGCCATCAGTTGTAATGCCAGTACCACTGCTGCATACAGCCTGGAACTCAGCTGAAAGATACAGGATAAGAAAAAAAAAACACATTAGATGAGCTGGATATTCACATTTCTTTTCTTTTCTTTTAACTTCAACAAAACCAAGATGTCCAAAAAGTGAAATAAACAGTATAAAGCAGATAAAATATTTCACCTGAGTTTCTGGAGGGGCAGGGATGGCAAGGCTCTCCGAAGCCATGTTCAGGATTGGCACAGCAGCACTCAGACTTGGTGACTGCACCAGGGAATGGCCGCGAGCATGTGCCCATCTTTATGGCGCCGTAGCAGGTGGTCCTCATGTGAGTGTCCACACACACTCTCCCATCTACATCAATAGCCAGGCCTGGAGGGCACTCGCAGCGGAAGGAGCCCTCAGAGTTGATGCAGCGGCCATTCATACAAATGCCAGGTGTCTGACACTCATCAATGTCTGATGAAGAGAGGGCACACGATGTATAGGTCACATGTCGGCTTCCGTTTATGAGCTAAGGCAGATGTGTGTGCAGAATGGTCTATTTCAATTAGTAAATTGAAGGAAAATTCCTCCAGAAATGACCTAAGACAGTACATATGCAAACTATGTGAGTTTCCTATAAAAATCAATCTAATGGTGAGTTTTTATTATCATTCCAGATGTTCCCAGATGAACATACAGTAGATACAATAAATTGTCTGTAAATCACATTTCAACCATCCTGGATTAGTGTTTTCATAAGATTACATTTTCACTGATCTCACAGCTACAGTAACTCATGAGGAAGACGACAAAATGAAAGGAAGAAAGGCTTACAGTTTTTCAGAATAATAAATGAGTCCCTTAGGATTTGTGATGCTCTCTCTAACGTACAATTATGAAAAGACGCCATAGAAATCACAGAGAGATTGATGAGGAATCAGGTCATTAGCATTATCTAGGTTGATATGTGTTGTATTTGGGATATGTACCTGTGCTGTCTGTGTTATGGTGTGACTACAATGAAGCTTGAAGCTTCCAGACAATATCTTTCAACAGAGACTCATAAATTAATCTATCTATCTATTTCTGGATTGTGCATAATAGCACCTTGGGGATGTTTAAAAAAGTCTGACTTCTAAAACAAAACTGTGCACAAATGGGTTAAAAAAAAAAAAAGGGATCTGCAGGATTTCAAACAACACCAAATCTGTCGACACTGTTTTAAAGCAGCCTGTTTGGCACAAGACTTGAGGTCTCTGTTTGTACTTTATAAATCAGTCATACCGGAGCAGTAGCGTCCGTTAGGTGCTAAAGCAAAGCCAGGCTTGCAGATACACTTAAAGCTGCCGTCCTCATTGATGCACATGCCATTGAGACACATGTTAGTGGTGGCACACTCGTCGTGGTCTGGAAGGAGACAAGAGGAGAATTCAGGTCAAGTTTATGAAGGTTCACGTAAAGTTCAACCTGTTTATGTGTTGGCTCCTTACCGATGCAGTTCTTTCCATCAGGAGTGAGCTCAAAGCCAGCATTGCAGATACACTGAAAGCTTCCCTCTGTGTTGACACAGCGGCCGTTGCGACACATCACTCCATTCACAATACACTCATCAATATCTGAAGAGAGGAGCACAAGCAGAGGAGGAAGAGGGAAGATGGATGTGGCTTAGTTTATTGTATTTTAACAGCCAGTTATAATAAACTGTGCACCAAAGCTTTAGGGAAATGTGGTTAAACTACTTCAGTGATAAGTACAAAATTTATATTAAAGAAACATCATGGGGAGTCGTTACAGTAATATAGTTTGACAGCACAGTGAGACATACCATTGCAGACTTGTTTGGTAGGGGTTCCCTGGTAGCCCTCGTGGCACTTGCAGTGGTACGATCCAGCTGTGTTGACACAGTCTCCATTGATACATGGATTACTCACGCACTCATCCACATCTGGAGAGAAAAAAAATTAAGCAAACAAAAAACCATGACCTATCCTGAATGAATGAACACAATTTACATTTGAGCAGATTTCTCCAGCAAGAATCAATTTGGATAAGTTCCTTAAATTGGCAGAAGATGGCAGTGCAATGTCACATAGTCACTGCGTCTGTCTGTGTGGCTCAGGGAGATTATTGAGAACTGACTGAATACCTTTGCATGAACACTTATACAGTATATAGTCTGTGTGTGTGAGCACATTTCTTACCGATACACTCTCCACGAACATCCTGTCTGTAGCCCATGTTGCACTCGCAGCGGTAGCTTAAGAGGGTGGGAATGCAGCGTCCATTCAGACACAGGTTGGTGAAATGTTTGCACACATCAATGCTGTCGTTCACAGAAACCGTGCCTGAGAACACACAGCAGACACATTAACAAAACAGACAAAAATACAACATAGAAATACAACTTATCCAGATCATTTTTCAACTCTAGAAATGAGCCCTTTTATCTCGTGCCATTTAACAGACATTCAGATCCACAGAGCAACTCACCTATATGTTTGTGGGTCTGAAGTCCTCCTCCATTGCTTCCAAAGCTTCCTCCGTTACCTCCAAAGCTCCCACCATTTCCTCCAAAGCTTCCTCCTCCACCTCCTCCATTGCCACCGATGCCTCCATTACCGTTACCATTAGGTACACTGGGGAACTTGTATCCATAGTTGAACCCGTTGCCGTTGCTGCTGGGGAAGTGTCCGTTGGGGTAGCCATGAGGGAGACCGTGTCCTTGGGGAACACCCACAATACACAGACGCCTGAACTCGTCTACAAGAGAGACAGAGATCACAGGGAACAAGTCAGTGGATGCAATCTACTGAAGGCTATGTTTCATTTGTTACCATCCAGATGGAACTGAGGAGGAACATATTCATCAGCTCTCAAGTTGTGCCAACAAAGATTTTGTTTAATTTATCTGGATTATTATAGTAATTCAGACTCACAAGCACTTTGGATCACCCTGACCACTCCAAGTCCTACAGTGTGTAAACTTGAAATGTGCTCACTGTTTCACAAAGGCCGGTGCACTTTGCAATGAATTCTGATGTTCTTTTGTTGAAGTTTGTTATTAATTTGACCATCTAACTGTACAAGGTTTACTGGTTTCAGATATGCTTTGACTGGAGCAAAGCCTGACCAAGTAATAAGAGAAAAATGTGCGTGCATAATGACCTACTCTACTCTGCTTTGCCATGTAGTTACAGTAAGTCTAGCGTGCCATTTATTTGTATGTGTGTATGCATGAATGAATGTATTTATACAGGTACTGCATGTATGTATTTGTGTATGTATATATGTCTCTGTGTGTACAGTAAACATGTACAGCGCTGTATGTTTGTACAGTACCAGTCAAATGTTTGGACACACTTTCCCATTCACTTGAATGTACCCACATGTATGCATGTTCTTCACTTAGTTTTAAATCAAACACACACACACAGACACACACAGCGAAAGAGGATCAGTAACAGATCAGTTACGGATCCCACGTTCTCACGCAGAGGAAGAGTTTTCTGAATTCCAGCTTGTCTTGAGGAGATGATGGGTCATTATCTTCACACAAATCTTTTCCATCTTTCTCTGTTTGGTTTGTGCTCATGACATCATGCTCATCAGTTTAAGTGGAGGCTCTTCCCTCTCTGTCACACACACAAACTCAAAGCTCTCTCTCTAACGGCGTCAGTCTTGTCTAGTTCAACATTACCGTGTTAAACTCATTTAGCTTGTGAAACATTTATGCTGTCATGGCTTTATTTACTGCCTGTGCTCATGCCAAGTCACAGACAATCTATTGTGGAGACTGCCAGTTTTTTGTCAGCAGAGGAAGAAGCTGATGGATGTTCTGTCCATTTCTAGCTCATATCCATCGCTTTGTTTGGGATCAGCTAGCGTAGATGTTGTTAGAACCATGTGTGGCTGTCAGCAACTGAAACGTGGGATTTTCATGTATCCTCTGTTCTGCTGTGTATCTTGTTTTCGTGTGTACTCACCAGACCCCCTGACAGGGCACATCTCAGGGATCTGTCCCAAAGCCCAGCAGCGTCCTGTGTCACAGCAACACTGCATCTTGGTGTACTGTCCGCTCAGCTCCGCAGCACAGCGGCCGTTAGCCAGAGCAGAGAAACAGGTGCCCATACGCTGATCTGAAGGAAGAGGAGACGCATTAACAGAATTAGATATCTCAGCAGGCAGCAACATAAGTTTAAGCTCAAAGGGTCATAATTTTTCATGTATTCTATTATGTTTTATGTATCTTATGTTTGAGCTTTCCTGGGTTCTATGTTTCCCCCTGGCTGTGAGAGACAAATTTCCCTTCAGGGACGACAAAGTTAAAGTTGAAGTCAAGGCTGAAACTATGTAATTCAACCATCAAAGATGTAAACTTCCTACTGTATGGAATTTAATTTACAAACAGAGTCGTTAGACCAAATAAAACATCTGATAATTGAGTCATTTAGATTAGATATTTTGCTACGCCTTTACCCAAATAAAATCTTAAGAGCAACTTAACAGAAGCTGATGTCTTGTTTTTGCTGACCTCCAGTGGTTTAACTTCTCATCTTGCTTTAGTGATGTAGCAGTGTACTCCAGGGTGGGTCAGTACACTGTGACATCATTGTTAGGTGTAGATATAGAGCACACCAAACAACTTCCATTAGGTAGATAGCATAGTTGAGGTACAACACACTTGAAACTTTCAGCCAGAGAGGGCAGTGAAACACTGCTTTTCAGCCTGGTGTTAAGTTACTCTTTAAATGCAGGACTTCAGGTAACAAATTAAGGACCTTTTCCACCACTGACACTGCATTATATGTGGGAAAAGGTTACAGGTAATCGCCGCTCTCAAAACAGCAGTGCTGCAAGTCAGAGGGCTGGCCTGGCCCTTCCATGGTGGGCTGGCAGTGGGAAAGGTTGCCTGGGGTCTCGACAAACTGCAGGAATCTGAAGGGCCTCCAAAAGGGGGTCTTATTTGTTACAGTTTTCCAGGTCAGGGTCAATGGGGCAGGAGAGGGGGGCTGGAGTTCAAAGAGCGTGTGTAAGGAGTAAATGGAGAGGAAGACAGGGGGTTTCTGGGTATTTAAGGAAAATACCAAGAGATGGAAAAAGGCAGGTGTGAGAGGGAGATAATGCATGTGTATTATTTTAGAAAGTGAACAACATATGTGTGAGAGGATTTTAAATGCATATACAGAAAAAAAAAGGGGGGGGGGAAGCAGAATGAAAGGGGAGGGGGGGCACAAGTCGATTAACTCACTAATGAGCCGGCAGTCTGGAATTAATCACTTCCATGTGGAGCAATTCTTGCCAATTAGATAGAACATGAGGGGCTGCGCTGTGTCTGGGAGCACATACAGTACAGTACACACACATTTACATGCAATTACACAAACAGACATGCATTCCCATACATATCCACACAAATCGTGCATAAATACCCGCACATGTGCTTGTACAAATACGTACATACACGCTTAAATGTACACAAATACACACAAACGCAAACTAAAAAACATCCCATAGGAATGACCGAGCTGGAGGCCGGGTGGAGGAGAGGGGGAACGGAGGGGGGGGGGGTCGGGGCTTGCTGATGAGGATGATGATGACTTAAATTGGATCCAGACCGTGGTTTGCTCGCTAGTGTTGCTCCACTACACAACCATATGCTTTCATTTGGTGAGGTGTTTTTACAGACTGACTGACTGGACAGGTCTTCCACTGTGTGACAGGGCATTAGGCTCTGATTACTGTCAGCCCCCCCCCCAACAGCTCCCACTGGCCTACTTCACCACGGTACAGTACATCCCACAAAACACAGGCCAGTACACCTACAGCCTACATAGTATAGCCTCCGGACCAGAACTTTACATCCTGCTTCTAAAACATGAAGGCAAACGAGCAAGAAATCAGCCCTTAATCAAAGTGTGTCAGTCATGGGAAGAGGAAACAAGCAGAGTTCAGGATATCTGTCTCTCCACTGGTTTGGAATATCCTAAAGATGGTCTGGTCCTGACCCGGTCTAGTCTGGTGCTCGTGGTTTTACTTATCGCTCCCTCTGTCTCCTCCCAATCTAGTCTTGTCAATTTTGGAAGTGGGGCAGAGACGGAGGAAGGATATATGGGGGCTGTGTCTGGCACCTGTTTTATTTGCTCTCTCTCTTTTTGTTCTCTTCCCCTTCAGCAGGCTGCAGAAGAGCAACTGGAAACCACAACTGAAGGAAGTGAGGTCCAAGATCCAAATGTCATAGGATGGGAGGAAAAGAAAGGGTCCAAGAGGAAACGGTAAGATAGATAAGGATGATGAGAGTGAGAGAATGCTTCAGTTTTGGAGATAATGAGTTAAAAAAGAAAAAAACACAACAGCCAGAGGAGACGGAAAAAGAGAAAAGCTCCAAACGGAGATGGAAACATGCACAGTTCCAGAGTAAACAGAGAGACTTTCTACTGTTAATCACCGAACTGTTAGCTGAGGGAATGAGCTTTGGTGTGATCCACACTATACTCAGGAGAGAGACAGAAATATGGAGAGTAACATATTTCTTCAGGGCAAAGAAAAAGGGATGACAGTGGAAAGGGGGAAAATATGGACACACATAAAGGCAGACAGATGGAGAACTTTTGGGTTTGGGTGATTGGAGCAGTGTGTCGATGTGATAATAAAAAAGGCCCTTTCTTGTCAAAAGGTGCCCCGGTGATGTCCCGGTGCACAACGCCACGTCTATGGAGAAATGATTTTCCCAGTTTGGCGCAGAACAAATTGACTGGCCTGTACAGAGCCCTAACCTCAACCCCATCCAACACCTTAGGGATGAATTTGATCGCGGACTGCCAACCACGCCTTATCAAACATCATTACCTGAAGTCACTGATGCTCTTGTAGCCGAAGATGAGCAATCCCTACAGCCAGGATCTAACATCTCGTGGAGAGTCTCCACAGAACAGAAGAGGCTTTTACGGCTGCATATTAATGCCCATGACGTTGTAATGAGGTGCTGAAGGTGAGGCGATTACACCACTATGTAAGTAAGTGGTGTAATGTTCGGGTGTCCACATACTTTTGGTTCCACCGTGCTGAGGTTAGTGGTGCCATCTTTTGTTTTCCTCTTTCCTCTATTTCCTCTCTGTTTTCCCTTAACCAACACCATATGCATGTTACACCGAAGCTAAACAATCCATCACATGCCAGGCAAGCTCACACACTACCTGTGAGATCAGCCCCAATCCTGCTTATGGATGTGCACGTGTGGGCACAAGTGAGACTCTGGGCATTGTTCCTCTCAAACTTTTTCCAAAATAAAAATAGAGAAGCTCATTATTTTGGAGGATGGATTGCATGAAAACTAGAAAATAACTGGGAGGAAACAAATATTTTCAATTACAGCAATCCAGAGGTTTTATTGGAGGAGAGTTGGGCTGGGTCTGTGATGCTGATAGGGTGAAACAGAAAGAAATGATATATTAACACCTGGTTGTGTTTCACTGTGGCTGCCATGGGGGGAGGATTGCAGGAATACATTACAGTAACACCTGGTAGTGTTTCATGGGACATGTCAGTGAAGAATGCACTGTATGCCAGCATGTGTGTGAATGAGTCAAAGAGGCACTAACAGAGTAGATTAATGCTGTCAAGGCCAAATAGTGCGTGCAAGTGTGTTTGTCTGCACATGGTGACCACAGGTCTGCAAGCCAGCATGACTCATCAGAACTCCACTCAAAGGAAGCAGTGATGGAGGGAGGGAAGCTACCAGTCAGATGTGAAGCTTTTAGCCGACCAGGGGATGAGGAAATGCACAAATGAGAGAGAGAAATGTTGGAAATGTGTTGTGTATGTGTGACTCACCCACACATCTGGAGCCATCTGTGCTGGAGATGTAGCCTCGTGGACAGGTGCAGACGTAGCTACCAGCAGTGTTGGTGCATTCTCCTCCATCACACACACCAGGGATGGTGCTGCATTCATCAATATCTGAAACACACACACACATACACAAACATACAGTTACATTCATAAATACCTCAGATCATCACATCACGGGACACATCTTTGAGTACGCCTCACGCCAGCTCAGAATTTCTTTTTTCAATTTGTTCAATATGTCTTTGTTTGGAAAGATGCAGTAGCACGCCGCAGTAAAAGTTTATTGCAGTGGAGCAACAGTTTCTCCCTGAGGAAAAATTAAGCAAACCAAATGGATCTGGAGTCTACCAAAGTGGAATTACTTCACTTCTGGTGTGTTCTGTTCAGGCTAAAACTCAAGCTTGTGAGCCGTGACATGTAAATGACAGGAACAATACAATAGTATAAACTGTGAAGCTCAGTGAGAGAAGAACAGCAGCAGCACTAAACAGTGTATGATTCCTACTGTGGGTCGGCAACTGATACATAAATTTATCATGTACACAATAACCAATCAAATTATATATAAAACAAAGAGACTCTAAACAATTAGAATTACATGGTAGGGCTGGGTATTTACAGAAATGTGCCAGGAGCTCAGAAAAAACTGTCAAGTACTGAAACCTGGCATTGAATGCCTTGTCACACTCATAGTCTTCTTTAATTGGACTTTGATTTTATTTTAATTATTTTATTTAACGTTTTGGTTTGTTGCTTGTGACTAGGCAACAATTAACATTTGAGAAGCTTGGCTTCTTTTGTTTATATTCCTCAAAGTAAGGTATAAACTGGTACAGACTCTCAAGTATCATAGTGGTCTGGTATCGAATATATTTGAAATGATATCCAGCCCTGTCAATGCGTAGCCACAATGTGGCATAAGAGAAAAAAAGAAAAATGATCAGGCTATAAAGAGACAATAATCAGTGGTAGCATTACATAAAACACACATAACTTGTTTTACAATAAGATTAGACAACAAAGTGATCTTATGAAAACCCCAAATGTGGACAGAAATCAAATATATGCGCAGGAAAATTATTCCAGTCACAAGGAACCCTGCACTGTTATAAGGCTAAACACGTGTGTAATATCGCTCAGCATTTGGCTTGATTATATGTGCAAATGTGGTATCTACAATTGCTTCCAATCTGCAAATGGCTAATAAATTGAAAGAAATGGCCGTACTAAAAGAAACAAAACTCCCGAGGTTAAAAGTGAATAAGCTGACCTTATTTAAACATGTTACGGATTGACTCAGAAATGTGTACGATGTCTGAGAGTACCTGGGCACGGTACTTGGCAGGGCCCACCTCTGTGTGGTACACTTTATGATGGCATTAAGTTGTATTATTCAGTGAGACGGGGCCTCATTGCTCCATGATGGGGGAACCCAAAGTGAAGTTCCAGAAGGTATTGGGTTTTTATGATGTGTCACGCTTATTTATACGCATACGTAATTACTGCACCACTGCGGGGCATAATTACAGCATTAGTGCAGAAGTGGTACGCGCAGCAATGTGTGTGTGCGCGTGCCCTGCGCGTTTAGTTGGAAAAGTGAAGGGTGTGTTAGTGTTTGTCTTTCTAGGAGTAAAGAGCCTGTAACTTATATGTGAGTAAGTATATGTGAGTCTTTCTGTGAGTAGGTGTGTGCGTCTCTGTGTGGATGTGTGTAGTAACGCCTGCCATGGGACGCTAAGAGGCTGTTCTTCCCCTGCTGACTCCTGTCTGACAGCAGTGGCAGAAGGCCTAGGTGAGGCTGTAAAAGCCCAGCCAAATAAACCTTGTGTCAGCAGCAGCAGCAGCACGCCAGACATTACGCTCCACACAGACGTAGCGCTGTGGGACTGACTGTGTGTGGAGGGAAATGTGTGTCACCTGGATAAATGTCTAGGCTACAACTGAGTCATCAAATCTGCCATGTGTAGCCGTGTGTACATATCTACAACACTCATCAATATGTGAACATTTTAGATAGAGCATGTGTGTAATTTAGCCAGTTTCCATTGCTTCATCTAATCTCAACACTGATGTGTGAAACTGTTTGTGTGTGTGTGTGTGTGTGTGTGTGTGTGTGTGTGTGTGTGTGTGTGTGTGTGTATTTGTACAGCGTGAGTGCGTGAGAATCTGCGAGCGTCAGAGCAACGGGGAGGTCCGTGTTTGTAATGAGAAAGTCTCCAAAATGCCGTAAGTGTTTCTTTGTTCAGGACTAACAGCTGGTTTTGAGCCAAACGACTGTATTTATGGAAGGAAAATGGAAGGAGAAGCAGAAAAGGCTAAAAGAGGAGGAGGAGGAGGAGGAGGAGGAGGAGGGGAAAGGGAGAGCCTGTTAAGCACAGTCTGAACTTAAAGTAGGCCATAAAACCAGGTGCCTTGTTGTGTCCAAAACAATCAGACACCCATGACATCCTAACTGCAGTTCATCTTAACTGCTCCAAAACCTCAACAATTTCACTGTGAAATCTCTAAACGCAGGCTGTTTGTGCATTAGCTGGAAGGGCATTTCAATAAAAACCTTCCCCAAAGGACCTGGTCTGATTGTTTGTGAGATTTCACTAAACATGTGTTTCCTGCCGATCCATGGCTTAAGATACACGTCACAACTGTTCTTTTGTTTTTACAAGCTTTACAAACACTCAGCTCTTTCTCTTCTCACTCTGCATGGGTCAAATGAAGGAAATGCACGATCAATCCTAACAACACCAGAGCTGACGTCAGTTCATTATTCAACTCAAAAACAGTAAAATAAAGAACGTGCTTTCTGATATAACACACAAGATTCACATGATTTTGAAGATCCATTTGTAGAATTGAGTTATTTAAAAGTGGCTTGCTAATCCTACCTCACATCACAATTGATTACATTTCCGGCCATGTGAGGGCCTTTTTTTTTTGACTATGCTGTGCAAGATACCGAACAGTTGCAGCTCCACAAGCAGTGAAGTTAAAAATCTTTTCAAAATGTAATTTCTTGTCACAGCAAAACATTTTTTTATCAATGTTGATACTTATTAATGCCATCAAATTTGACTTTTGACCTGGAGAGGAAGAAATAATGAACAACTTGCTGTTTCAGCTCAAGAGCCATATTGTGCTGTGTAATGCTGACAAGATCAGTCTGCAGTTTTGATAATCGAGCAATTGTTCTCCTAATTCATCAAGCAAGAACGTCAAACTTCTGCTGGTGCTAGCATTGAAAATATGAGCATTTGATTTTTACTGGTTTATATCATTGTTTTTCAGTCAAAATGAGAATTTTGAATCTCTTTTTCTGATATTTTATAGGTTAAACATGTTAATTTGAAAGTAACTGGAGGATGAAAATGATCATTAGCTGCAGCTCTAGTAGTCCTGTTGTGACCACATCACCTTTTCTGAAGAAAAAAAAAGCTAACACTGTATATAAAGTGGTGGAAAGAGGCAAAGTGTGTGTTCTCACCCCCGTGTAACCCTCAGGGTCTCTAAGAACCAGCTGTTTTTCCCCTCTCTCTCGTCAATCACCACCTAATCATCAGTAGCCAGGTTTCTTCAATATAGCGAAGTAATGTAACTAGAAACATTTGGTGACCAGGGAGGGGGTAGAAAGGTTACAGGACTTTATAATCCTTGCTTCTACCTTGTCTCAGAGTGTCCTTGAGTCGTAGCGTAGTCTAACTGCTCAGCCCTCTCTGTGCTGTTTGGCACCAGCTGGAATGTAACATCCACACCCAAATCTCTTTGAGCAGTGCTCAGCGTCTCATTCCCTCCTTACTGTAAGTCCTGAACCGTTGGTGGCGTTCACCCAAAACCACAACTGAAACCAGGACTCCGGTGAATTTAGTGAAGTCACCCACCCCCGTTTCCTCTTTCATCCACTGTGACATAAATCACTTTTTGTGCGTGTCATGGTAATTGCTTCTTATGAATCTGAAGGTGGAGACGCTAGTTTTCAGCAAATATAAACAGTTGTATTCTTCCTGTATCTGGTGAAGCTCTCAGCAATGCTACAAGTCAATAAAAGGAGAATTTAGATCATAATTCATACACTGATACACGATACGATAGCCAGTTCAGCCTTGGTCTTGTTCAGTAGAATAGATGTCATCTGGCTGGAACAGTTTAAGAGCTTTCTGTAATCCTCCCTAAAGACTAAAAACACATCGGCTTCAGTCCAAGAGACACAACCCCTGCCTTGCTAACTATCAGACCGTTTAGCCTGGGCATTGTTTAAATTCCACCCAATCAACACATTGTAACGTGAATCCACTCTGCGTGTGTGCGCGTGTGTTTCCGTGTGTATGTGTGCGTTTATGTGCACATGTCCAGACTCTGAACATGTCGTCACTTTTTAAAACGCCCGTAGAGATTTGTGAACTGATCCCAGTAAACCCACAGTTATCATAAAGTACACGGCCCATGACTGTCTCACCATTAACTCAACAAAATCTAATTTCACTTCCACTGAATCCTTTTGGACTGGCGATAAGTTAACATACTCAAGTACTGTGCATTCAAGTAAAGTGGATATATTTTGTGATGCTTTGTCGATTATTACATTTTTTAACAATCAAAAAAGTCAATAATAAAGTTTGTAGCTTCAAAGTAACAGCTTGGTTTTCTTTGCTTCATATCAATGAATTCAGCGCCGTTTTTTTGGGATCAGGCTTTAAAATCTTAAAAAATAAAACATTTAACACTGAGAAAGAAAGGATGGGCATATGTCATTATGTTTTACAGATCAAATGATGAATGTTCGTAAAATTGTTAGCGACCAAATTGTAGTTATGCCTGAGGAATATGTGTGACAGTTGCTCTCACCACTTCAGCCTATAGTATTATAACACTAAGTCCTACAGAGAGAAGTTC
Organism: Macquaria ambigua; assembly: GCA_008360985.2. Classification (NCBI taxonomy): domain Eukaryota; kingdom Metazoa; phylum Chordata; class Actinopteri; order Centrarchiformes; family Percichthyidae; genus Macquaria; species Macquaria ambigua. The sequence goes on along the minus strand of VMKM01001127.1, from coordinate 163,543 downwards.
TCATTCCTCTTTTCCTCCTCCTAAAGACGTTAGAGTTTCAGCTACAGATCAGCAGCCATGAGGCCAGTAGGAAATCAATGTCTTACTCAAGGACACTCAGCAGGACAGATGTTTACCACAATAAACTTGTCTCCCTGCTTACTTCACTGTGCTGCTGCCTCTTTCATGTAAGAAGTGTGTTTGAAAGCCAGATCACACTGCACTCCTTTATCCACCTAATCTTTCCCCTGTCACTCATCATCTGGCAATTCAGACGATAATGGCAACACATCAAAGATGGCCGCTAGTCTTCATGGTCTGTTTATTGACCAGGGTAACGCAGATCTGATGGCCATACATTTTTGGTCCTCATTATGAAGGTTTCTTTTTTGTTTTAAATCCATTACTCAGACTCACCTTCACATTTGTGGCTGGTTTCACTTTGACGGTGGCCTGCGGGACATTTACACTCGTAGGATCCCACGGTGTTGATGCAGTTACCTCCGGCACAAAGGCCTGGCACTGCCTGGCACTCATCCACATCTAAGAGAAGGAAGGACAGACACAGAAATTGGTGAGAAGAGGCAGATGAGAACACAGGTTCTAATAATTACTGGCATCTGCAGAGCATTGGTTTAAGAGATACAGCATCCCATGTTTGTAATATACCACAAACTACAAAAAAGGACTCAGACAGACTTCTAACAATGTGCACTCTATAAAAATAAAAAGTTTATATCAGTTAACTGGTTTATAGCACGTTTTAGAGCATGTTTCTTGCACACTTTCTGTCGTTAAAATGCTGTTCTTCGTTCTTTTATTCGAGTTTTTTGCAAAGGGATTGAGGTAGAAATGAGTAGGAACTTGGCGCTGGCTGTGATGTCTAAGACCACTTCCAGAAAGACCCACTCCAGCTCTTGTTTGAACAGGAAATAGCTTTTTAAATGTACGTTTTTCCCAGCATTCAATGTGAGTCACTTTTACCAGTATTGGGGATATGTCACTGGATACACACACACACACACACAGTGGGCTTACATTCACCTCAGCGCCAGTCACTAAGCAGGGTCCAAGCACTGTGAGTGTGCAGCTATACTTTTAAAAAAACAGCCTGTTTCTAATCATTTGAATACATTAAATCTCTGATTCTTTCTGAAAACACTGTCTAGTTTTGAGGAACTCTCTACGCCAAAGGCTGAGAGAGAAAGAAAGAAGGAAGCCAACATCCTAATGTGGAGCCTCGAGTGCAATCCTTACATTTGGATTCATGGTCAGGTGTGCTTTGTACTGCTGCCAGCAAGACATTGCTCTAGGCTCTCTGGCGATTAGGCGTCTTTGGTGTGGGGTGGGTGTGTGTGTGTGAGAGAGAGAGAGAGAGAGAGAGAGAGAGAGAGAGAGAGAGAGCGGAGAAAAGACAGAAACAGAGATTCAGAGAGAGAGGGAAGCACAGACAGACAGTGAAAAAGAGAGTAAGAGAGGAGGTATGAAAGTCCCGGAGAGATGAATGACTGTCTCACACCGCCATACCTCTGACATATGTGCAGCCTGGCAGCCACGTCCAAAAGAAAGGAAGTTGTGGAGCTAAATACAAACCAGTGACTGATCCCAGATGTATTACCTTTTCGAATAACCCTCATAAATAATGTATACAGACTTTAACATAGCTGGGTGGATTGTGGTATTACTATATCTTATGGAAGACTGTGTTACATCCCTTTTATACTGTATGTTTTAACACCTGTATCTATTTGTCAGGCATATAATTGTTGGCACATATAGTATTTTTTTCCAGCCACTACCTAACTACTTCATTCATGGCCCTGCAATTGTTATAGTTGTCAATTTTACAATTGTGACGGCCCCTCTGCTTGGTTTACTCTGTCTCCAGGGCTGCAGAGCAATTGGCAGGTTAATCAGCGGCATGGGACACACCTGGGCCCAGTGTGCCCCATGCATATAAGCCAGAGCAGCAGCCAGTCCTTTGCAGATCTCCTCTCACCACACACCTCTGTGTTATTGCTTTTGTTGCCTTTTTTTTGTTTTGTTTTCACAGCACAAAATCCAACATTTTCACTCGTCCACTCCCTACACTACTGACTTTACAGATTCCTCCCACTTATTTGCTTTGATTGTTGTTGATTATTTTGTCGTAAGTAAATGTTATTTAGTATACCCGTGTGCCTCAGAGCCGGGCTGTGACACAATTCATAACAGTTATGAATGAATTTAGCTTGTGAAATGTTTTCCTGAACAAAAGTTAAAAATAATCTGAATTTGTAAAACTTTTGAGAAAGCACTTTACATGTTGAAGAGATCATCTGCATTACATTGAAATGTCTCCGATATTTTCTCCATCTAACTCAATTTACATACTTTAACAGCATAAAGCACAAATATACAGGGCCCCAAATAAGGATCCAGGAGCAGTTGATGAAAAGGTTAATGTGATTTTGGACAGGTCTGTGTCTTTGCCTTCGCTATAACTACAGCCATGAAAATTACTGGCTTGCACAGTTTCATGCCAAAATAAGGACCAGCATTGGATTGTGCCACTTGATCTGCATAAACACAACTGGGGCCACTCCACCCAATTCTGCACACGTGGGTTTGGTGCAATGAAACTACCAAACAGGCGCACACACACACAAAGATGGACTTAAATAAATAGTAATGTGACAGTATAAGCACTACTGGTAGCTTTGTCTGCACAAAAACAGAGCCAGATATCTCGACATACTAGCCTGGTAAACAGACTGGATGGCCATTTCGTTTCACTTGATTTGTTCATTATTTGAATCGCTGGACAAATGGGACATGTGGGCAGAGATTCAGATGCCTGGAACCAGGTTTTTACATGCACCCTGTCAGCACAAAAATTATTTTGTTCAAGGCCACATCAAGTAATTTGTGCTGGGCTATTGACAGCCAGTTACAGCCAATTAAGTCTAACAAATAAGTGTATAAGCTCACCATGTGTAACTTTCTTTAAGTGTAAACTTCCCAGCAATTATACATGAAGTTAATGTCCTTAGCTCTGATACTGTTGAGGTGTGGCCAGGTGCTTATGAGCATCAAGACAACAATACTTCAGACAAAAATACAGTCTCCCTCTGTGACGGCTTCAGCTATCAACCGTCACAATCTGCCCAGGGTGTTGCTCGGTGTGTCCATGTGAGAGGAGGTGGATTGAGGCAACAAAGAGCCTGGCTGGGTTCATTTAACAAGGGGACACGACCTCCACATGTGTCATATATTGATGCAGTCTTACTGCTTAGTCTAGTCAGGGCCATAGGTTATTAGAGAGGCATGCAGAGAGAGTCTGGTCTGGTCTGAGGGGGTTCTCAACAGCAGGAATGTTGATGAAAGAAGGTCAATCTCAGTTCATATTTCTCTCAATTTCTCTCTTATAATCTCCATATCTCACTCTTTAGGACCCATTGAGCCAGAGCTGCTTGATTCTGTCTACATCTGTTAAAGAATGTGAATACTGTGTATACAATTAACACTTTTAATCTCACATTAATATTCTGATATTATTCTGATATCATTCAGTGGCAGGATGCACTGTGTATGCACCGTACCGGTTTAAGCAATGTGAGGATGAGCTCACATTTTGACTTTAAGAAAGACTGATGTTGCAGTTGGGACCTGCTAATAATCACAAAGATACTGACACATAAAAAAACATGTGAAGCTGTTGCACACCACACAGGGATATGAAGATGCATGCAAGCAGCTTCTGCTGAATAAGACCTTAACGGGGAAATACAAGCTAGTATCCGGCCTACTGTGTACATGTAAACACTCTGGGTGTTGTTAACACTGACTCGAGGATGTTGTGAGCAGGAATTGCAGCTGAGATGATGATGGATAAAATAATGGCTACAGTGTTTATTGTGGTGATCGTGTGTGGCTGCGTATGTGCATTTGAGTTATGTGTGGCCTCGTTCATCACTGTTCAAAAGCAGACCTGCCAGGTGTGTGTACAAGAAAGAGAGAGAGAGAGAGAGAGAGAGAGAGAGAGAGAGAGAGAGTTTCATATGCGCTCCAATCTGACCTTGACAGGCTCCAGTGCGGATGTTGGGGATGAAGCCTCGCCTGCAGGGGTGTGGCTGGGCGGGGCACTGCTCACAGGGGTGGCCCCACGCTCGACCAATGGTAGCGCAGCAGAGGGTTTTGGTGCAGACAATTCCACTGAGCTGGCCCTGACACATCTGGTTGTTCACCTGGGTGAAACATGGCCCAGTCCTGTAGTCTGTGGAGGGAAAGAGGCAAGAATTCTTCGTTAGTTAGTGCCGATTTAACATTTGATTAAATAACAAAACTGTGATTAATTTCCTTGAACACATCTGGTGCAGCATTAAATGAAACCAGATTAAGTACATAGCTGAGAAATTTCTTCTTTATGGAGAAGGCATATTTCCTGTAGCATCTAACTAACTGAGTCAATGTTCTTTTCTTTCTCTCTTTCTTTCGTTCTTTCGTTCACTCAAACAACAAGTGGAGGATTGGATGTGGAAACAAGTTGGCACGGCATTAGAGGATGATTTTAGAGACATGACTCACTGGACCTTTAAACACATCAAGTGTTTAGTCTTTGGCTCAACAACCAGCTTACAAAGTGGAGCACTTACAAGTAGCAGGTTTTACCAGGACTTAAGAAGAACAATATGAGAGTTGGTAGCAACATAACGGATCACATCAGAACATGTGATTTCAGGCATTTTCTTATTAAACCTGCTCAGATTTAACTGCCAAACACATCCACACTGTTTCTTTCAGTAGGAACTTAGCAATAGGATTGGAATGACTGCGATGTATTTAGTCTCTGTGATAATTAGTTAACCCTTTGGATTGACATACTGAAGCACATTCCTGTACTTTAACTAGGAGTTGGTGGTGGGCTGAACAGTGGTGGTTTCTGTTCCCATCAACATGACAGTACAACCAGCTAATGGCAGTGTGGTCGTCCATAACAATCACCCCATGACAATCATTCACTCTAAAAATGAATGTGACATTTTAACCCATCTGTATGTCATCTTTGGGACAATGTGCTTTTGTGTGACTTTGCAAAAACACATACGCCGTCACACAACATGTGTTGCCAATAACACGAAAGTAACACAAATGTCTCATGGAAATCAGACATATGTGTTGTTCAAGTTGCACCTCCTGTCTTTTGGGGAAGGATGGTAACAACGGTGAAGATAAAGGGAAGTAAATCCACACAGTCATTCAAACAAACAGAACAAAATGTCCTATCTTTAGAGATCACCTTGCCTCCGTGCTGTTTGCCAGTGAATCCGTGGCATAATCTTGTTAAATGTACTTCACAAATCAGGCACAATGACCTTATGCTGAAACCATTTCAGCAATACAGTGTTCATCTTTTCAATCACATACAGCCTAATGATGGCTTCCCTTGTGGGAGAAACCCTTATTAAGTTCTCTGCAGTGGCGCCAAACTTAATATAGCCTCCATTAAAAAAGTCGATTGTTGGATTGTCACAGTGGAGATGAAAGACAAACTGCATGGTTGGCTGGCCAAGGCTGTGACAGTGAGATATGGAGAAAGAGAGTGGCCTGCTCGGCTCTGAAGGACAGAATGAGATGGAAAGATAGGAATCAGCGGTGGTGTCTGGTGGGAGTCCCTCTTTAGACTTATTGGTTCCTTGTGCTACATGAAAGGGGATCACAGAGAATGGGGCAAAGAGTAGGAGACGCAGAAAGAAAGAGAAAAAAAGAGAAAGAGAGAGGAAAGTAAAGTAGGTCAAACTGAGCATGCAGAGCGCAGGTTGGGGCTCACGCCAGTTCTCCCTCTCGTCCATCTGTCTTCATTTCTCTTTGCCCACTTTAGGTCTTCCTGTCTGTCTGTCTTCTACTCTCTCCTTGCCTGCCTATCAGCCGCTATTTGATCTTCCATCTCCATGTGGCCTGGTTGACACAGCGGAGTGGCGACCTATACACCACATGGGTTTGCTCATGATCTGAGCTCTAATACAAAAACTGATCTGCACACACACACCTGTACACAAACACACACAGAGGCAAAATACTCCCTGCTTACTCTGCTACAAATCTACATTAAATAGGTAAAAATAAGGCTGCAATTATTTTATAAAACCCATAAAGAGACCCAAACCAACAATGCTATGTCTGTCTCGCAATACTTTTTAACTTCACTACCTTTCACTACCTCGTCTGTGACACACAATAAGAGAAATATAAAATATCGCTATCCTTATCCTTTAAAACCAACTCTCTTAAATATTCTGACAGCAACTGATAATACTGTTTATTACACACCTACAATCGAACAATCTACAGGGACTAGTTGATTAAATAATTAAAATAAATTCAAACGGACAGTGAAGAAGAACGAAATAAGAAGGAAAACCAAAGGACAAAAAATGTATGGTGCTTTCAACCCTTCAGTCTTTGATTTTAAGAAAAAAATCGACAGCGTCCCCTTTTAGAGACCGGACTCTCCCACACTCTGATCATCCAGCAGCACTAGACAGTCGCACACCACAGCCAAGTTCAACAGTGTATGCATGTGCTCTAAATTAAATATATATGCATACACATGCTTTCTCAAACACTTCTCTTTCTTTTACACACACATGTTCACACAAGAATGCACATACTTGTCTGTGTAAATACACATGCCTGAAGGAAAACACAGCATCTGTCCGAGCTGCAGTGGCGAGCCAAACAAAAGACTGGAGCAGCAATCGCAGCTTTCTTTATAAATAAGAAATAAGAAACAGTGAAGGAAGGCTGCCTGTCTCACAACGTCCCAATCAACGTGTGAGCTCCATGTGTTCAGGCGTTTGTTTGCGTGGTGCATAAATGTGTGTGTGGTACGCACATCTGTATGTTATGCATGTAAATTCAGTGGACACGTGCGAGCTTGGGCGCGGGCAGGTTAGTACGAGGGAGCAATCCAAAATCCTGACTCAGTCCTGCTGACAACATTCGGAAGTAATTTTGCCTAATTAGTGCTCAAATTGCTCAATAGATCAAAAACATTCAACAGATCCTCTCTACTCTCTATCCTCTATCCACTCCTTACTCCTGATAATCCACTGTTAGAAACATCTGTCTCTCATCCAGGCGTCTCCAGTTTCATTCATAACCTCTATGCTCAAAACCACCATACATCACAATGAATAAAGTCCTTTTCCTCCGATAATGAGAACATGTCCACATTGTGTTAGACTTAATGGAGTCTTCTCATTCTTACAAGTTTATAATACTTTTATTTCATAAACATCAGCTCTTATAATAAAAGTTTCCAGGAATCTCTGCCAGTTGTAACCCAGCACAGAGTTTGCTTAAAGCCGCAGACGCACTTGTAACCTTTCACCTAGATCAGTCCACATAAATTAGCCAGACAGTTAGACAGTCATATCAGGCGATGTTACCGGGTTCTGACCGTTCACATATGATGATGTTTTTGTAGTGAAGCCAATCACGTAAGAATTTGGTATTGTAGAAATACGTGATCACTCATCAAAGCATATTACTCTTTGCTCTGATGGAAGTTGGATTAAAGGAAGATAAAATACTTCAAAAGGCTGAGGTGAGAAAATATTTAATCCTGTCTGGAACTCAAAGCTTTCAGGGAAAACATTTTCCCATCAACTCTGTCTAGCTGTGGGATCGGGGAGATGGGACAGGGTACTGACCTGAGCACTAGAAGGAAAAGACAGGGAAAGAGAAATGGCTCAAGAGAAGAGGAAAAATCCCATTACAGATTCATTAATAACGGCTGAAATATTTATAAAACTCCCAGGAGGGGAAGTCTGGGAAGATAAGACACTTGAAATATGAGTTGATCACATGGAAATGAAGCTATCATCATTTATACATACTTTCCTATGACAATAGGTCAACAAGTCAAATGAATAAAGAGAAGAAATATACACATACACACTTTCCTCTGGGTGTGTGTGCGTGTGTGTGTGTATGTAAGCATGCATGTGTTTTCAAACCGGATGTCCTCTCTAGACTTTATACAGCTGGAAGATTTACTCTGAGCCTAAACGTCATGCTGTTACTCACCTGTTGAGAAATGGAGACATTTTCTAATTATCCTCTGTGCATGTCTGTGTGTGTGTGTGTGTGTGTGTGTGTGTGCGCGCGTGTGTGTTCATTTTTGGTTGGTGTGTGCAGACTGTGCACATGTCTGGCGGGTCTTGTGGAATTTCTGATTGCATCGCATTGTTTGTGTCCGTGTGTCCTTCTGCTGATGTGGCTATAAATAAATGATTCAAATGTGAGGGATTGTTTGTTTGTGTGCGCGGGTGTGTGTGTGTGTGTGTGCGTGTTTGGCAGGTTTATCCTCATTTTAGCCAACCATAGCAGTCTCTGTTAGTCTTATCAGTGCCATTATCAACAAGCTTGAAATCACTCTTTTCCTTTATCCCTAATCATTCCTCAAGGACTCTGCTCCTTTCATTTCTTCCACACCAAAAGCAGCCACCCAAACGTGACTAAATGTTTAACACAGCACAAACACACACATACACATACAACTATGGGAGAATGGCAATGAGAGAGATAAGCCCTCAGCAGTCTACCGAGATCTAAAAGTCTGAAGCCTCTAGCTAACTGCAGTATGTGAGGGTAACTAAAATGTACAGAACACACATGACTAAATGGAAAAATCTACACAAAATAGTTATTATCGGGCATTTTTAACATAATACCTTTGCGCATCTATACTTGTTGGAACTGTGACTTCATATCTTGCGGCATCAAGTAATTCCTCTGTCATTGTTTCTATATTTCACCCATTGTACTGTTAAATCTATCTTGACTTCTACAGTTAATTCGTCTGTTTTGGAAAACTTCCCGTCACAATACTATCCAGCAGTGGAACAATAATGCAGACTCTATTGAATGCCGACACCGCCAGGCAAAAACACAGTCGGGCAAGTGGGCTCCAGACTCCATCAACAACTACCACTCATGGGACATGTTAGTTATTCAGTGAGGGGGAAGTCTTTGTAGTGCTTTCTTAACTGCAGCGAGAGTAAATCGGCCCATTTTTCATCAGGCCGGATCAAAGACAGCCTTCATCGCCATCCCATGAGGCTACTCAAATATTGATTTGAACAAACCAGAGCCTCTAAATTTGGCCTGGGCACTGGTGAATAATTTCCTCAACTTTTTGTTTATGAGATGCATCATCAAAATTTAGTTCCCCCATGAAAGGCAGACACTAAAAACAGCTTGTGAAATGTGACGTTCCTAATTACACTTAATACATAACATGATGATTTAATTCAGAGCATATAATCATACATAGTATCTGGATGAAGCACAGGGCTCATTATTGTATATTAGCCTAGTGAGACACATTTCCAGACATGGATTAAAACACTCTTAGGAAGTTCTTTTGACTCTAAGTTGATATTTGCTCCTTCTTGGCTTGATCGGGTTCAGTGTGTCTTGCAGCAGAAATTTTCTGCATATGGAAAACACACATATGGGGTCTACATTATGAGGCAACGTCATGCTGCATTAGTATATAATTTACAGACTTGCTGTAAATCAAATTTAGCATGGCTCCGAACTGGCTGACTCAAACTAAATTGTCATTGGGAATTTTGTTTCCACAGAGTGACCCGTGCCTGCCCCTGAGTCCCACCCATCCACCAGCGCAGCCATCCTGTCCAGCCATGTTCTGTCCACTCTCATCCAGAGTCAATACAACAGAAATAGCACAACTTTGCTTACGCTTCCAGCACCTCAAATGCCCTTGACGTCACCGCCTGCTGGGGGGCAAAATTGCTCCGCTGCGATTATCAGCTTATTTGCATTGGACTGGGCCACAGGCTGGGACTGGGACTGACCACAGAGGCTGTATAGGTCCAATGAGACAAACTGGACTGAGCAGTGCTGGATCAGAGCCAGCTTAATGGGTCAAAGCTCTGCAGACACACCTCAGCACCACTCCCTGTTAGTGTACATGCAGATGAAATGATGTGAAAAAACACAAATGCATTAACACTGCACACACTTAATGTTGCATATAGACTAAGAGTCTATAGCCATGTGAGGCTGTGCAAAGGCACTGCAGTACTTTGCAGCTAAATGCTGATATCAGTGTTTACATGCATATGTTTACCATGGTCATCATCTTAGTTTAGTGTGTTAGCATTCTAACATTTGCTAATTAGCACTAAACACAAAGTACAGCTGAGGCTGATGGGAATGTCATTAGTTTTGCAACTATTTGGTTTTAAACCAAAGTGCTGGACAAATGAAAAATTTGACCTGATGATGGCGCTAGATGGAAAGTGAAGGGATGGCTGAGGTTATTACAATTCATCCTGAAGGGAAAATGAATGTTGAGACATTTCACTTAAAACCACAAGTGTCAATCTCATGGTGGCACTAGAGGAAATGCGGATCACCAAAGTCAGTAGGATTCATCCTCTGAGGAACATGACGGTCTGTACCAAATATCATAGCAATCCATCCGATAGTTGTTGAGATATTTCAGTCTGGACCAAAGTGGTGGATCAACCAAAAGAAAGGCAGACCGACATCACCATAGAAACACCGCCAGCATGGCTAAAAACAAACTCACATGAATGTATGAACACAGGTATCCATGCATGCACAAAGATATAGAAACAGAATGGTGACACACACACATTTAGCTGCACAAAAGATGGTGGAATCTTTTTTGATTAAGGAGGAGGAACTAGCTCTAACTCTTTCTCGTGCTAACCCTAACCAAAGTCAGCGAGCCTCAGGCACACACACACAAGAAGCTGTACACACGCCGCCGCACGTGTACACACACCCCAGACACGCAAACATGCAGGGGTTTCCCATGACTCCATCCCGCACACCCAGTTCACCCATACTGGTTGACTTTCACTGCCTTCATAATCACAGTTCATCAGCTGTCTTCTCACTGAATCACACAGTAAATCTACTGACTCACGAACTCGGTTACACAAACTCTCGAACCACAATATACAACAGAGCCGTAATAGCTCCAGAGGTTACACCAGGGACGCTCCATCCTTTTCAGGCCAAACCCAATATTAAAGAAGTTTACTGGTTATTTATCAAAATGATTGAAAATCTCAGAGGACATTTAATATCTAAGTTAAGCAAAAATAAATATATTGCAGCTGAATAAATTCAAATTGTTGAGGTCCAACTTTCAATTTTCATATCCAACGCACAGTGGCTAGGATTATTTTTTATTTGTGTTGTCACTAATATGATTCCTTATGAATTGTGCACTTAATTTAACAATTTTAGTCCATCTCCCCTCTCTCTCTGAAGGATATTTGGCGCCGAAAACACACACACAAACAAAGATTTATAACTGTTTCCCCTGTGAATACCTACAGGTCCAGCAGTCTCCCCATTCCTCCAGCATGGAGAGTGTTTTACTCCCCTCCACCAGGCTTTGTGTACACAGCTGGGGAGTCCATTTTCATTTTTCACCCCCACCCCCCACCCCCACCCCACCCCTCTCTCTCTCTGTCCTCCCTACGTTGCACCACTCCTCATCAGGAAATGTCCACGATCACTCGACAAAGAAAGTCTATTCTGTCAGTCCTGTGGGGATGTTGGGGAAAGGGGTGGGGGGGTGGGGGTGGGTATTTATTGCCAGATGTCTTTAAGGCTCCCTCTGACAAACTCAACCCCCAAAATGTTGTATTTTCCAAGAAAACAAGACCCCAGAGTTTCACGGAGAAATAAGATGAGACGGAGAGTAAGAGGAAGGTTAGTAAAGTTATAGAATTTGATGGAGTGGTAGCCTCAGTTAGAAACATAAGGAAGGAAACAAGCGAACACGACACAAAAGAAGACTGGAGAAAGGAAGATTTGGCTGAGTGGGAGAACAGAATTTGAAGACAACAGAAGATGATGTTTATGGCTGTTTTTAAAGCGTACTTGAATATGTCATCAAGTATATATATATATATATATATATATATACAGTATAAGTGCAGAAGAAAGACTGAGATTAATGAGGTGAAATTACAGGCCAAGAACTTTCCTCTACCTCAGTGTAGGTTAACAGCAGGGGGACGAGGGAGGAGGTGTAAAAGGTGTAAAAGTTTATCTTCTCTGAAAAGGTGAACTAAGGTGAACAGAAATTAAGCGCAGCCATGAATTCAGGGTTGTTGTTTTTTTTCATCTGCCATGGGACGGTACCACCTACTTCCAACACCCTGCCATCACTTCCCACCACACTCAGGCTTCTGTTCAAAGCTCAGGAGACGAACTCCCACTGTCTGTCTGAGCTAACTGTATGAAGTCATCCACGTTAGAAGAGCCTGAATGCTCACCAATCACTGAAGTAATGAAGTAACAGAGTATGTCTGGACTGATAGGAACAACACTCATGGCTGCACGGTCACATCAAAGCCTTCCTGGTTCGATATCTTCCTTAACATTAGAGTATGTGTGTGGGTAGGGAGTGTATTGATAAAAGGCAGGGTCATGTCTACCCCTCCAGTCTGACTGCTTGGCTTCCATCTCCTAGCCAATCAGGTCCTGGCTCAGTCGACTCCCAAGCTTGATAAAAGCTATTTTAGTCAAGGTACACACAATTTTACAAACCAAGTTTTATTTTTATACAGCAGTAGTGGTCATTATTATTCATCAGTTATGATAACATACACCAAGTTAATTGCTGACAGTAACAGGACAAGGAATGCAAGTATAATTTCATTAGAACTCATATGAGGAATTAATACCAAACCTATCAAATTAAAGCTGGAGTAGGCAAAATCTGTGCAACCTCTGGAAAACCTTCCGCCTCTCTCTCTGCTGCCTCGTATCACTCCGCTAAGCCCCTCCCACCAAACCCACAACTTCAACCGGCAGCAGAAGGAATCGGTTCCCCTGTGAAACCGTATCCCTCGTAGGGTTTGCTCTCCACGGCGTGAGCTTCACCAAGACCGTGGTCCCTCCTGCCGCGACTTGTTTTCTCAAAGACGCACCTCTGTCCCCCGTCAAAAGTTATTCCCCACTGTTTGTCAACAAGCCTCTTTGCCACTCGTCATTACAAACGCCATGGCATCGAACATAATGAGCCTGAAGCTCAGTTTGGAGCCGCGACGTGTTGTTTTGTACTATACGCCACTGTAGGCAAAGGAGGTGTTGGACATTTATCACAAGTTGCAGGATTTTCAGCAGGATTTTACGCCATTGAATCAGGCTTTCACTGTCTGAAGGGACGTGCACGCGCATCTGCTCTTGTAGCTTAGCCAATACGAACACACCCTCTCTCTGAAATAACTTGTGATTGGCCAAAGTCTCCCGTCACGGGCTAGATTTTCTGAAGCCTGAAAACAGAGCCAAGAGGAGGGGCTGAAGTAGAGGTCTGCTCTCAGACCCCTTGAATTATAATATGCTGCAGGGTTCATATGGCATTTTTGCCCAATGACGCCAAAGAAATACTGCCTACCCCCCCCTTTAAGACCCAGGTTGTAAAAAAAAAATGCAATTCCCCTGAGCTGTGTCTCAGCACCCTTTGGTTTTACCACTAAAATACCAAGCAAGGACTAGTACCAGCAGGCCTCTATCATATCTATACAAACTGAGCTGAAAGGAGGACAGTGGAGAATCCTAACATACTGTATCAACATAGAAACGAGGACGATCACTCACCTCTCTCGCACTGCGGGCCAGTGAAACCATAAACACAGGCACATCTGTTGGGTCCGATGCAGCGCCCACCGTTCTGGCAGCCGTTCTCACACACAGCTACAGAGATAGAGGAAAAGAGAGTGATTCACAGAGAATTACACACTTAGCACGCTCTCTCTTTCTTTCTCTCTCACAGACACACAGACGCAGATCTTTCATAAAGCTTCAGATGACTTCACCTTTTAATCACTTGCATCACACCGACACATAAACACATACTATATTGTATATTTCTATTACAAACATATGAGAAGATTTTCATTGATGACATCACTTCTTTGATGACATGTATTTGGCAATAGTTCTAAGTATAGAGCGTACTGGGTTTCTGATTGGCCACGCTGCAAGTAAAGGCTGGACCAATAGAGACAAATTGGCCAAACTCACAAAAATTTGGAATAGTCATAAAATGTCCTAAACCTAAAACTTTGTACCACTGCTGCATATTTATGAGCATATATAAAGACAGAAATGTGAAATCTATCCAAGTAAGGACAATTTGCATAATTTCCATCACCTTTTTATCTTTCTGAAGACATTTAGTCCTTATATCTATACAGTGTACTCTAGCAGGTGACACCGTGGAACTACCCTCACACACACATTCACACCCAGGTGTGCTGACTGTGCAGCGGCTTTCACTCACGCTGTCCACAGTGGCTGCCTGTGTAGCCCTTCGGGCAGGAGCACGAGTCCTCTGCGCAGCTGCCTCCATTCATACACCTGACGTTACAGGAGTGAACTGTAGGAGAGAGGAAAGAGAGGAGGTGATGGGGTGGGATGATGAGTGGGGAGGGCACAAAGACAGACAAGTGTGAACATATACACTTCATAAATGATCTTCACATCCCCTGTTTTGTCAAAATAACACAACACGCTGCAACATTACCACAAAATAAATAAGAACAGGAACTTTGAGTCAATTACTACTTTATCAAAAGGTTTTATTCAAAAGCTTTTACTGGTATTATCAACAAAACATAGACTTTTAAGAAATGAGCATTTATTGATCGACTGGTTAGATTGCTTCATTATATTGTTACCCAATCAAAAAGCACTTTAAGATATACACTTACCTGCACTATCAGATATACTATATCATTATATCATATACATATCACTCTCACATATCCAATACATATTTATACTACTGTCCATACTGTATAGTATATCTGACCTATAGTGTATACTATATAGTGTGTACCATATCCATATCATACCTCCACCTGTTGATTCTGTATATAATGTCCACTATTAGCTTTTATGCTTATACCTGCACTGTCTACTGTAACTGCTGCACATGCTCATACTGTATCTTAGTGTATTCATTTCACACTATTCATACTGTTAATACTGTTCATACCATATATATCTTAGAATATTCATATCTACCAATTACTGTTATTTATATAATATAGATCTGGTTTGATGCTAAACTGCATTTCGTTGTCTCAGTGCTTGTGCAATGACAAAAGTTGAATCTGATCTCATCTAAAGAGTTGTTTCCAAACACCTGAGAGTTAAATACCCATGGCCACTTTAACACATTAAGAGGCTTTTTCCACTTCAGCTGAGTTTGCACAATGCTGGTGTTTCTTTGGCAGCTTAAGATGAAGAGACAAGGCTCAAAGGCCCCCAGGCCACAAAACCAAAGCTAATCAAGCAGACTGGGGGGTAGGCAATAAGTCGAGCCAGCTGTATGCTACAGTCAGTCAGTCAGTCAGGAATTTGCTGAGAGGAGAGGGGAACTGGGTGAGGGGGCTAAGAGAGAGAGGGGAAGAGAAGTAAGGTACAACGGCAAAATAAAATCCAAACAGGATGCGCGGAGGAGTGAATGTAATAGAAAGAATGGGAATAACTTTGAATAGTCGGTTAACAAACAAAGTGCTGTGGTGGTACGGGACAGGTATTGCTGAGAGGGCCACTCTGACAGTCTCAAACATTTAGCAGCAGCTTTCATAAGGGAAACTAATTGGTCTTCCTGGCAGACAGGCAGCTTTCTGCTGAGCCAGCCGAACACAAGAGGAGAGAAGACACCTACAGTGCTGGATGTTGGAGAACTATATCCTCTAAATGTTTCCTTGCATCCTCTTTTTTCTTTCATCCTGACTCAAGAGGATATTTTATTGTCCTTTAGTCTGCCTGTGCTTTTGTTTTTCTTCCTTCCTCCACTTTTGCCTATTCCCTCAGTGCCTTTCATGCTCCTCTGTCTATATCTTAATCGCAAGTTCAACATTAATTTCCTCCCTCTCT
Source organism: Macquaria ambigua (assembly GCA_008360985.2). NCBI lineage: Eukaryota > Metazoa > Chordata > Actinopteri > Centrarchiformes > Percichthyidae > Macquaria > Macquaria ambigua. Next base: position 147,610 of record VMKM01001127.1, on the reverse strand, counting down.
CTCTCTCTCCATATGTCTCTTTCTCTCTTTAAAATTTCTGGCATGCAGAGCAGTGGAGCAGAGGGGAAATGACTGAGCTTCCCCGTAGCTGAGTTTGTCTAATGAGACTTTCTGAGTTTGCACACTTGCCAACAGGAGGTATTTCAGCCACTATAATCCACCCACTTATTCTGACTGTACCCAAACACACTAAATATGACTTGTGTGAGTCATGATGAGTGAATACACTCTTAGGTAGCTTTTCATTGTGATCACCCACGCCTGTCTTACTGGCAGCTTACACAGGACAGACTTCAGTTACATGAGTCAAAGCACAATAGCACGAATCCTGGACGTGGACCCTGTGTAGTTTCAGTAAATGCATGGCAGAGGTGTAATTCACTGAAATTGTCAACAAGGCTTTCATTTGCTCCATATACTTAATGCATCTAAAGTCTAGAAGGAATTCCAGTGAACTTTCTCATGTGCAACACTTGGCAGACTCTATGTACAGATTTGGCAGAAACTGCTTTTTGTCTGGATCGTGTCTCATGGCAACATATGGTGATAAATTAAAGCAAAGAGTTTGGGACTCTGGGGCAGGCTGGGTTTATAGGTCAGTGTACTAGTGTGCTGTCTCTCTCTTTCTCTCCCTTCTTCTTCTTCTACTCTCACGGGAGACGGGTCAGGTCTTCCTCTCAGGTTTCAACCTCAGCCCCGTTCAAGACATGAGGTTAACGCTGTACACTCTATTGACTCTCTTTGTTCACTCAAGGCCAACAATCGGAGCTGTGATGTGAAACATGAATAATGATTGCTGTGAGTGATTTCAGCTTTCCCTGCCATGGAACAAACCGTGGAGAAAACTGTTCCAGAGTGCTGCAATGCAGACTCCCCCAAAGCTCAGGGCAACTTGGGTAAACTTCCAAGTCCCCCCACCCCGCACAAAGTGTTTCTAAATAGGTCAAGAACATATGGGGAAAGATCTTTGGCTAGAGCTGGTGGGACAGGAGACGTTGCAGTAAGAGTCTCTCTGTCCGCTTATAGTCAGTGAACTCTCTACCCCCAGGATCAGAGGATGATGGGACAGGTGCCTGAGAGATGCAGGTACGAGTCACAGAGATTCGGTTAGGGTCATATGTTTTTCTGTAACAGGAACTAGATGGGAGAAGGAGGAGGAGGAGGAAGCAAACAAGCACATTTGGAGACAGAAGGAGATGATCTCACTTCGCCTCTACATGGCACTTCATCCCCCGCAGGTGGAGAGAGATGGTTTGCCCCAATGACCCGTGCCTGGAAAGCTGCACGTGTAGAGCAACAGGGTGGGGGGATGTACATGTGCAAAATGTGTGTGTGTGTGTGTGTGTGTGTGTGTGTGTGTGTGTGTGTGTGTGTGTGTGTGTGTGTCTTCCAGACGTTGAGCAAAAGGAGTTGGGTGTTGCTTTGCGGCACCACAATGCACCTCTGTATTCTGGTAGTGTCGTCGGTGAGGTGCTCACATCTGGGTTTTTTTACGAGAGGCTGCGAAACACAACAAGTCCAGGCTTGTGTGTTGAGTGTATGAGTGTGTGTGTGTGTGTGTGTGTGTGTTTAGGTGTGTGTGTGTGTGTGGTAACGTGTGTCTGATGGAAAACTGAGGAGCTTTATAGCTGTTTTGTCCTGATTTACGTATACCCCAGGGACCAGTGACAAGTCAGCCTCAGCTTCAGCATGGATGGGCGATGTAGTGAAACAGAAAGCTGCATGAGAAGTTGTCAAAGCAGGTTGAGAGTCAAATACAAAGATTTCTTTCCATTCTAGGAAACTCACAGACCTCCACCTTGTTTTCAGTGGACTCTGTGCCTCACACATATCATCAATTTTCTGGGTAACTTAGACCAATTTCTTTGCTTACATACCTCAAACCTAACAGGACTGAGCATTACTTTAAGGTCAAGATGGACTACCTTGAAGCGACAAGTCTTCTAATTAAAAAGACCTCTCTCTGCTTTCCCAGAGCTCACTAGTGCGTCTAGTCAATAGCCAATGAAAGCCTGTCAGTCTAAAGACAGCTGTTTCTCAGCATTAGAGCAGGAATGTCCGTGGTAATGATTTCGTAATTATGGCTATGGGAAGACAAGGTTATAAAGATGACTATACGATCCTCAGCACAGCTGCTCTGTCCTAAACTGTCAGAGGGTTTATTACAAGGCTCACTTACAGCGTGAACCCTTGTTGTCTGGGAACTCCAGGTTATCAGTAAATGGCGCTCGAAAAGATTTTACTTTTCTAATTTTGGAAATGTGTAAATTTCTAAAGGTCTGACAGACTATCCACAGAAAAACATGCTTTTATTGTTCATTGGCAACAAAGATTCCAGGAAGAGTCATAAAAAAATCATAGACAGCCATCTGTGTGTACATAACAATAATCACAGACGTGGATTACATGTAGAAAATCTCAAATGTGTTGCTGATTTATTTAAACCTCTGCATTCCACAGGCAAGATGTTAGACATAACGATGCTATCTATAACCCAACGAAGCAGGGTGCTAGAATCAGGCTGTATAATTAAGGCAAAGGAAATTGGCATTTCCAAACGGATCTCCATAGAGCTGCAATTTGTTTCCAACTGCACTGAATTATCCTGTTAAATGGTGGACTCTCTCCAAAAGCTGAATTTGAGAGTTAGCACATTTGGGAAGACAAAATCTACAATGAGGAGTGTTTGCCTTCTCTTGCCGTGGCCTAAAGCCTCCGAGACAGATAATGTTGTGAAAACAGTTTTTCAACTTAGTAATATGTTAAACCCACCTAAAACAGTGAGTACGGCTCTCTGGGAATTCAGATCAAAACAAAGATTTATAACCAAATATCAAATGGAGCAAAGATAACTGGAAACATCTCACCAAATATAACAAAGATTTAGAAACAGTAGAGTTCGGGAGTAGTTACAGTGGGGAAATTTACAGAATTATAGCTTCATGTTTGAGACCAATCATTTATAGAAGACACGGCTAACTTTTACCAAATAAGGTGACCTCCACGGTTAGTCTGGGTCATTCCACAGCATTCGACATTCACCGATGGGTGTATGTTTATATCAGGCCATAAAGCTGTTTGACCTCTGACCTTCATGAAAGCAGCCAGAGAGGCCAGAGGAAGGTCTTTTGCAGTGATACACTCTTAACAACGCACTAAAACATATTTACCATTTACTAATCATAGAACAATAAAGCTGTCTCTGATTATCATATCAGTATCTCCATAGCTTCCTTTCCTGCCTCTCCACTGCCTGTAAACCTGTAGAAAAGCCACCATAAATCCCTGCTGAGGAAAGCTAAGAATCACACAGTTTGACAATCAGTTCACTCCAGCTCTGCTAAGCTATCACTCTAATTCATCACTTCACTTTCTCGGGCCTTTCCTGCCCCCGAGGAACATGACTTCATAGCTCTTGCCAAAGCACTGACTCTGCAGGAGATCTGTACGTATCCTGCCATACAGGTCAGAGGCTGTTTTTCTCCACCCCACCCTCCATGCCCTTCCTCTAAGGGTCGTTCTTACTTATGGCTGGAACAGATCCTGTTTTACACCTCTGGATCACAGCCAACTGATGCTCACTGTGTGTATTTGTGTGTGCAAGTACGTTTTTCTGTATAAGAGTAAGAGTGTCTGTGTATTATGTGTCTGTCAGTGTGTGCTGCTGTGCAAGTGAAAATGTGTGTGTTAGCGGGCTTAGTGGAATGTGAGCATGTGTAAAGGGTCTGGCAGGGGCCAGGCGTGACTGACGAGCTGACTTTGGCCAACTAAAGCAGTGAAGCTGAACACATTGCACGCTACTTAATACACACATCGACACATACTTTGCATGCTCCCAAAGTGCTGCTAAACGACGATGTTTTCTGCATGTCCGGCACATATTAACTTCATATTTAAACCCTGCACACACTGCACTAATCTCAGTAAGACAAACGTGATTTCGCACACTCTGCGTGTGCAGTAAAACACCTCGCTCCACTCCAAACACACACACACACATACATATCCTGAGTGGTCTGTAACTAAGCCCAGCAGACTGAGCTGGGGCAGCCAGACTCTTGACTTTAATCCTGACAAACCCTGTGACCTGCAGGCTGCAGCGCAGGCCCAGGACTCTATACACCATTATACTGGCTACATTTCTGTTCTGGCTCCCATGAGAGAAGGGTAGAAGCATTACATTTGGAAAATAGCCATGCAATTGGATGAGTAGGAACTGAAACTGCTCAGTGTAACAGGCAATATCATTTCATCAGTAGTTTGGGCCACTTAGCAGGATCACACAGTGAAGTGAAGTCAGGCTTAAGGTCATTTAGAAGAATAATGGGAATATACTATTCCTATACTTATCATTACAACAATATTCTCCTGTATTATTCTGCCAATCCTCGTGTACAGTAAGGAATCGGATAAGGTGACCTATAGGCCAAATGCTCTCAGCAAAAGGCTTCAATATGGAAAGGCAGTTCAAGGAAAGCCTCTCTAACCACTATGCAATCCTGCTGCTTGAGTTGTCTACAGGATTCAAATACTGGACTTACGTTGATGGAAAAAGGAGACTTGTGTTTTGGAATTTTGTATTATATGTCTGAATTTCACAAGACTGATAAAATATATCGGTATCTGCTGCAGCTCAGGTGTTTGAGAGGCTTGGCTTTTAAAGTAATATATTTTTGGGAAACACATCTATCCTGACATATATCACATCTGCCTGGTGAAAATAAAGGTACAGCCAGCAGCCAGTTAACTTAGCTTAGCACAAACAGAGGGAAACAGCTAGCGTGGCTCTGTCCAAAGGACCTCGAAAGCTCATTAATTAACACATGAAATCCTTTTTGTTTGATCCGTACAAAACCCAAAGTGTAAAAACTACAATTCAGCATTTTTCAGTACGAGGGGTTATGTGCTGGACTATTTCTTGGCTGAGAGCAGTTGCCAGGCAACAAGCGGAGACTCCAGGAAGTTACTGCTCCCAGCCATTCAGCGGTGCTGGTGCTTGGCACCTCTGTTATCTCCGGACAGAGCTAGCTGTTTCCCCCTGTTTTCAGTGTTTATGCTAACCAAAGCTAGCAGGCTGCTGGTTGTAGCCTCATATTTAAAGGACAGATATGAGAGTGGTATTGATCTTCTAATCTAACCCTCCCAATAAGCGTACTTCTTAAGCATCCCTGATATTATCATTTCTTGTTTTGTCTGACTAACACTCAGAAACTTGAAAATATTAAGTTTACAATCACATAAGACATAGAAAACAGGAAATGCAAGCTTAAAAGCTGGAACTGGGGACTGTTTGCATTTTTGCTTGAAAAATTACTTTTAACGATAAATCGGTTGTCTAAATAGTTGCTGTCGACTAATTGATTATCAACTAATTGTTTCAGCTCTTGTAGGGATTGAAAAAACTCAAAGTATCCCTGAGCAAGACACTGAACTCAAAGTTGCTTCTGATTTGTGTATAAGTCGATTTGGATAAAACTGTCAATGTGATGGATCGAATGCAGCAAAATAGCTTTTCTCCTGCTTTAATTCTGTTTGTCTGTTACCACCTTATGATCGGGTTTGATGTTTGATGAAGCGTCAGTTACTGTATGTGTGTGTGTGTGTGTGTGTGTGTGTGTGTGAGTAGCACTGTTACTGACCTCCTGCTCCTGCTCCTGCTCCTGCTCCTGCTCCACAGCTGGGAGAGAGCTGGCCACTTGAACAGGTACACATGTTGGGTCTGGAACAGAAGCCATCGCCACATGAATTCCTGCAAATTGCTGGAGAGAGGAAGAGAAGGAGGAGAGGAGAGTGAATTTAATTGGTTCTTTCATTTTGCATGCCTTCAGCCATACATGATGACAAAACAGAATTATCCCAGGCCTTTTTTGTTATGTTCTCCACTGGGCTTTGTGGTATCGTATTAAAGAGGATTTCAGGATGGAGGAACTTACGAACAATACACTGGTTCCCTCCCGGCAGAGTCTTCCAGCCTGGACAGCAGTATGAATGGAAGCGAGAGCCACACACATTGGGCCTGACAGAGACAAAAAAGAAAGAACAAACAAACTCACTACTCACCCAGACCTCCCAAACATATTTTAGTAAAAGCCCTAAACAAATACACACAGTTATGAGTTATTTTCTGAGCTGCCCAAGACCTGCGCGGCCTCTGCTTTCAGAATAAACAAAACAAACTTTGATACAAAGCCTCCTCGAGTGATGGATGGAGGTATTTTCAGAGGGAGGAGGAGGGGAAGGAAACGCGAGGGGCCTACAACACGAGGAGCAGCATTTTGTTTTCATTCAAGGCTGAATTTAAACTTGCAAAGGCAGGATGTATAAAGTCCTCCTTTCTCCCAAATTCCATGACTGGCTGTCCTGTTCTCTGGCAAACATCCAGCGCTGCTCTCATTCGCTCTGATTCTTAGTGGTGGAAAGCCTGCAGCGAACTTTGACCCTGTCTGACAGATGTAAGAGTCATCACAGCTTATGGAGCACTTGATTGGCCTGACAGGTTAGCCACAAAGTTTCCCTTTGAGGAGATGGCTAAACCGCATCTAGAGATGACTGGCCTCTGCTCACAGGTGCACAAACACACACATAAACATGCAGTGGGACTGAGGTCTGCAGCTGCCCTACAAGCTAATGCAAAGATCACTTCAGTTTTTATCTTCCGTGAATAATTACACACCTACTTATAACTCAGTTTATTTAGAAACGGAATAAAAATCCCAACATGCATCAATCCCAAAACCCAAATCCATGTACTATGAGGAAGTGTGTGTGAGTGAGTGTGTGCACTCAACTGAAATACCCCAAGACGCTGCATAAAGCTGTTTAACAAGCTGAAGGGTTTCCAACAATGTGGTGGTACTAATGATATCCTTAGTGACCTTTCAAAGCGTATAATGACGGGTATATCTGTGGTCATCTGTGTTGGTGGTTAGTTGCTTGCATTTGCTGATGGCATGACTAAGAATTGAGGGACCACAGCTTGGTAAATTGGGATAAAGCCTGATCCAGATGCTCATGGTAAAGTAATTTGCCACAGGGATCACATCTCTTTAGTCTAGACAATTTCTTGCCCCAGGACATAATTTATGACTGTTTAAAGTAACGCTAGATTACCCAGTGTTTTTTGACAGTGACCAAGGACTAGTAAAACTAGACTCATCAAGCCTTTAAAAGGACACACCAGGGACTTTGTTTTGCATTTCCATAAAGTTGGGGGACTTGGGAGAGTCAGATTTAAAGGAAACAGGTCAAAAATTGGTACCTTCCCTCCAGACTTCCCTCCAGAGCCACAGAGGATGTTTTACAACTGTTTTCCCAGGCTGAGTGGTGCGTCTCATGACAAGTAAATTGACCTTGTATGAAATCGAAGCCAGTTAGCTTAGCTTAGCATAAAGACTGGAAATGGGGGGAAATAACTAGCCTGGCTCTGTCTACAATCCATCTGCCAGCACCTCTAAAGCTCACTAATTAACACATTTAGTGTTTTACAGGGATTTATGTGCCTGGCTATTTCTTGGCCGGGACCAGTTGCCAGGCAACCAGCAGAGACTCCGGCAGTTACTAGTCCCATAGCGTATTTCCCAAAAAGTCGAACTAATACTTTAAACAATTAACTTATTATCAAAATTGCTGTCAATACATTTTCTGTGGATTGGCTAACTGATTAATTGATTAATCGTTTCAGTGCTGCAGTGAAACTAAAAGATATACATGTAGACAGCTAAAGCAGTAAAAGTCAACATGACACAGTAGTTTTGTTAGCCAACTGACTACACCAGAAATGTACAGCTTTTACTCGGATATGCAGTCTAAACCAGGAGATTAGAAGACCAGAGCTAAAGTGGGAAATTAAGTGTTAGCTCTGATGAACTTCTCAAGTTCCTCCTGCGAGAAACAGATGACCTTCCTCTCCTCCTCACCAGACGGTATCCGTAGTAACCCCGGGCTGTCACCAGGGAGATGACAGCTGGGGTTTGAATCTCTGATGGATGGAGAGCAGAGCACACCTCCAAACACATTACCAGATGGCACAGCAAGACAGAGAGACAGGTGGGCAGGCAGACGCGAGATATTTACGTAGTGGTCAGACAAAGAAGAAAAATAAAAATAAAACACAAAGGGGAGAAAAGACAAGAGCAGTGGATTCTTTGAGAGATGATTCACAGAACCTGAAACATGAGGGTCGGTTTTTAGAGAGAAAGTGTGAAGGCAGTGAGAGGAATGGTGGTTGGAAGGAGAGAAGACGGGACGGTGGGAAAGGAACAGGGGATCAGTGGGAGGGAGAGCAAAACAAGTTTATGTAGAGAAGAGGAGGAAGCAGGAGGAGGAGTGGGAGCGGAAAACTGAGATAAAGAAACAAAGGAGAAAGCAGCATAAGCAAGAAGAGGCCAGACCCTCGGTGGGGGTTTGAATTTCTGGGGCAAACACACAAACCAAAGAGAGCTTCGAAAAAACTTTAGAAATGCACAGAGCGAGACATCAGCATTCCAACACTTAATGAGCAGTGAACCCAACTTCTTCCCTGATCTATTTCTCCACAAAGCGTTGAAGATTTTCCACTGTTACAGACCTTGGGGATGTCAATATATGAAGGATTATAGAGGTCTGACCCTGAGGTGCTCTGGTTTGTTATTCTTCCTCTCTCTCTCTCTCTCTCTCTCTCTCTCTCTCTCTCTCTCTCTCTCAGTCTTTCCTCCAGGTCAATGCCTGGTCTCCTATCACAGAGAGGAGGCTTTAGAGGATGAACTGAAGTAAAACAGATTGAAAGACAGCCATAAAAAAATGAGTTTATGCCCCAGGGGTTTTCCTCAATATTGAAATGTCCTACTGTTCTCAGGGCTCAATCTAAAGGAGATTAACTCTTCTGTGGCCATGTCGCTGCCTTTGAAGTTGCCTCCCGGGCCGTGGATCGCTCGTTAACTGCCATTAATAGTAATAAAAGGAAAATGGCTGCCACCTCATCCAAGGGGAAGTAGGAAGGATGAAGGGAAAAAAAGGATACTGTAGTCAAGAGTTCAAAGTCGAAGGGGGAGGCAGTTTCACAGAGATTTTCGGACATGGAGAAACTATAATAACCATAAATGTAGAAAGCTACATTTTGTGTACAGTATTACAATCTGCTTAATTTATATTAATTAGTCAATTAATTAGTTTTAGAGTTAGAAAATGTATCTAAAATAAACTATTTTGATAATGAATTAATCGTTTCAGTCATTTTTTAAAGTAAATATGCCAAATATTCTCTGATTTCAGCTTTTCAAATGTGAGAATTTGTTGCTTTTCTTTACCATATAAGGTATTAAACTGAACACCTTTGGGTTTTGGACTGATGGTGACATAAAACAAGTAATATGAATAAGTCACGTTTGCTTCTAATTCACATTTTTCACTATTTTGTGTCATTTTATAGATGTTTTTCGTTGGGTTTTTAGCAAAGAGAGTTACAAAATTAGAAACTGCAAAATCAACAAGTTATACGGCTGTAGCCTGCGGGTCCTCTTCTCGTGCAGGAATCCACAGGGTCAAAGGTTAAGGCAGTTCAGAGCAGCCAGCCTCCACTGACCTACAAGGAAAGGCAGCACCGGGCAGGCATGGAAAACGACTACAGACTACAGTCTGTTTCCATAAAGACACAGACCAGAAGTTCACAGTTGCTAGGGCCCCAGGTCAAGTGTCTGTGTCCATGTATGTGTGTGTCGGGGGACCGGTCATAGGTCAAAGGTCATCTGCCTGGTATCTGAACCCCCTCAGTAAAACTCTTACGTATTGCTGCCTCTAGCAACACCTGGGCCTGTTGCTCTCCTATCAGATCTAGGGCTGGGGACGTTAAAGGAATGAGGTGTATAGAAAATGACCCAACTACAGATGGTAATAAGGCAGATGGATATTAATCAGTGGTGGAGGATTTACTCAAAACAATATTAGAAATACTTTAAAGTTTTGTTTTTGAATTTTATTTAAGTCAAAGTAAACAAGCATTAGTGGTAAAAATGTACACAAGTATCAAAGGTAAAAGTATTCATCGTAAACAAAAGTAAAATGTTGTTTCACTGTCATGTCAAAATGCAGTATCTCCAGTTTGGAAGATTTTCATGCTTTAAGAGCAGCTGAAGGAAGCAATGAAGGAAAGAACTAAGGACAGAAACTATAGGAAGGAAGTAAAGATGAAAATAAATTGGGAAAGAAGGAAGGGCAGAAGAAAGGAAGTAAGAAAGAAAGATTACATTCACAATATTTTGTGATCTTATCATGGTGAATGTAAAAATCCCCGAAACAGAGATAAAGAGAGAATGAGTGAGAGATTGTTGGAAGTGTAACAGAGACGGGTACTTACAAACCTAGAGTAAATCACTGAATACCATTGTGGTGTGTGTTGTGATGAGGAGATACAGTTGTTTAGCACAATAACTTAAACTGTGGTCTACCACACAAACCACAGAGGGGATATTTATTTATTGTTTTGTTTAAATTAAAAAAAAAATGTCATTACTCAAGATCTTTCTTAACTCAAATGATTTGTGACAAAGCTAATATTGTTTGTTTTCAGCTATAATGACGTGTCGTTCAGCAGAAGTGATTGTAAATCAAATACAGCTCTGCACATAAATAAGCTCATGCGATGCCTTTATGTGTGTGAATGCAAAATGTGTGTATGCGTTCTTTATTGTGTGCATGTCAGTGTGTGCGGCGATGTAAATTTGTGGGAAGTAAACCGATGGCTGAATCTTTTCATACAGTCTGACATTAAGTAGAAACCGCTTTATCAACAGACCACATGCCAATCAGCTGTCCCAGATAATCCTGTCTTTACGGCTCAGTCTTAGCCTGCACATACAGTAAGCATAAAATGCAGACACATAAAAATCTAAAGTGGAATCCAATGCACATAAAACAGAAAGGGAAACTGGCAATTGTTCACTCATCCCAAATATAAATTCTTCTCGAGCTTTTTTGTGGGTCTTTTTTCTTTCCTCTGTCCTCAAAACACTCAGATACTGTAGGTCTGAGGTAAAGAGGTTTGCCCTGTGACATCCAAAACGGGGAAATTCTTTTATTCTCTTTCAAATTAGGCATAGGCTAAGGCAGACAGTAAATAGAGACCATCGGGGTGGTATTGACATTATCCTGGAAGGGACTTGAGTGGCTGAATGCAATTCTCTGCTTTGGGGCTGACTGTCTGCCAAGTTAGCCAGCATCCAAGGCGACTCTCCTCAGCAGAGCTGGGTATAGCTGGGCCAAGCTGGGCTAAGTTAACAAAGTGGGTGGCTGCAGAAAAAAAATAAATAAATAAAGGACTTGGCTGGATTATTCAAATCTAATATACAAAAGATCTTATTAAACTATAAATATTCAACTCTTTTAGTTTAGTTGGTAGGGCATTTGACAGCAAGGGAGAGATATCAAAAGCAAAAACTCTCCGTCTCTGCCTCACACTTTCCTCCTCTCATTCTACCAACCAGACGGTCAATCACCCACCGAGTAAACCAGGCCAGCCAGCCAGCCAGCCAGCCTAAGGTCTGATCAGATACTGCCCTTGAGAGGACTGATGCCAGGCTGCAGTGGGAGCCAATAAATCAGAGTCAGTCAGCATCAGAACCAGCGCTACCAGAGACAGACCAGGGGATGTGGAGTTCTAGCCAGCAAATAAACACTGCACCCCAGCCCAAGGCCAGCATAATGACCATCATTAAACTAACCTCCCTCCATCTCCCACACAGAAAATCTGCGAAACCAGAGTTACTGACAGTCCACTGAGATTGCTGCAACTCTTAGATGAAAGCAGTACAACACAAGCCCGGTTTGGCATGTATTATAGTTTTGTTGGGGTGAATGATTTGTAGTAAAATTCGACAACTCCTGTGTAAGAAACATTTGGCCCCCACTGCACAAAGCCTTATCAACAGCCAAAACACTTACTCACTCATCACAAATGTGATTTCTTCACCCTACGGCTTCTGTCCAGAGGTGGTTAGATGAAACATGCACACATGTAGATGACTAATTTTACCCGATTCAGATGAACTGGGATTGTTTTCAGCCAACGACACTCAAACAGTAACTGAAAATAAATTCAACACATTAGGCCTATTTGCGTTGGCCAGCCTACCGCTACACATGGGAGGTGCTTTAAAGTTTCGGAACAATTCAAGTGACAGTTACCAGGCAACACCTAGAAATCCAATAAAAATAATCAAAAAGACGTCGAACATTTTGTAAAATAACTCTGGTTTGTGGTACTCATACTGGCCTGAAGCCCAGCATGCAAACAGAGCTTTTTAGCCTCAACATACCCTGAGTTTCAAAGATGCTGCGTAATCTTGTTACCTATTTATTTCGATACACTAAAACTATCACTACATGAGCATTTCCTTCCTAACACAGTAGTGTTTCCAGAACTTGACAATGTAATGGAAAACATCTGCAGGCTTTTGTTTCATGTTGTCATGAAATCACACACTCTTCGATGGGGATAATATGCTATTGTGCAAGGCCTCCTGGTTTGTTGACTCTCTCCTCTGGCTGCTCACTGTCTCTTAGACAAACCGTGAACGTGAATTATCGTCCAGTCTGATCATATATTTAATGTTTTGAGTTCAATGACCAATGACAATTGATGTCATGGTGGCTGTAGAGTAGAGATGTTGAAGGATTACCATGCTCGCTCAAACTTTGCCATAAAACGTCTCCTTTAAAATATGTCTACATCTTTATTAAACATGGACAAATGCCTTCTATATTAACCAAAATGAGTGACAGGGCAGACAAATCTATTTCTATTACGCAGCAGGAGCCGTCACTGAATATGTTTTTAGAGAAAACACCAGTTGTATGACGCTATGTGAGCTTTACCCTGTACTATTAAGTATAAGCCACAACTGAGTTTAGATAATTGAGAGTTTAGATATGTCTCTCTATCTCTCTCACTATCGCGCCCAATTTCTTCTTCATCTCATCTTCCATTTTCTCATGTGCTCTCTTTCTTTCATACTTTTCCTGCCCTCTGTTATTCCCTCAGCTGCTTTGTCACCTACAGCAGTGAAACAAATGCCTCTTTTCATACCTCCCTCGGGTGATACGAATACCTCATTTCCTGTGGCTTGGCACTGGGGGAACTATAAGCTGGGACAGATGGGAGTCTGATTGGAATAACTGATGCAGACACTGAAAACAGGGCCCAACAAAACATCCTTTGTTTTTCAAGAAGTGGCGAAATATACAGTGAAAACTCTTTGCTGCACTGACATACATCCCACACCCCGATTCATGGTGTTTAGGTAACAAAGTGAAAGAGTTGGACTTGCAGGAGAGAGAAGGCACGGAGGGGGGTTGCAGCTGGTGAGAGGTGGTGTGATCCCTGTAGTTCATTTCACTGGATACTCCCCACATACAGACACTCAAATGAACAACACCTTTAAAAACACACACATGCATACATGTACCCACACACACCATTTTCCCTATCGGCTGCCTCAACTTAAACCACTGGGGCCAGCAGTCTCCCCACAGCAGTCCTGAACTACTTTCTCCAGCTTAACTAATACACTCAGGGGAATTTGGGTCATGTTTTTCACTCATCATCCCCTCATGAGATGTATAGAAAGCTGCTTTTTCCTCTTTCCCATGAAAATGTCAATTTGCTGTAAATACACAGGGAGATTTCAGTGTGGCAAGCAGCCTGTTATGGTCGAACATGTGCTGTTTTTGAGAAAACAATGTGGTAGTATTCAGCAGCATAATTTGGTATAAGGCGAGCTTGGCCTCGGCCCAGAAAGCACAGCAGTTGAAAGAGAGCTGCCAGGAAAGCAGAGAGGGGAAAGCCATTTATATTTTAAACCTTCTCCAGATACAGCTACAAATGTTCTGAGTTGTGTATGCAAAAACAAACTTAATGCACTTTTCTTATTGTCTTCTTATGAATGCGTCTATAACATGAATAAAATCAATACCAAACTGTATCGTGCGTGGCTGCTCATTTGGGATTTGACACACACACACACACACACACACACACACACAGATTCTCATCCCTACCCTCTCAGTGTCTCCTGGCCACGGCGTCGAACCCGCTGCACCTCCCTCTGGTCCACAGTGCTGGTGAATCGGCTAGCTTGGTACGGTCCATCCCCGGTTTGACCACAAGCCACATGGACCGCCGAAAGACACACCGCTGCCCATCCCAGCAGCACCTGAGCCAGCTTCCCTGATCCCATTGGTCGGTCTGGCTGTCCCTCCAACCGTAGCACTTCCCGTTTTACCACTCACTCTCTGACTGTTCACCTTATGGACCCAGGCTGAGCAGAGGGATCTTGACCTGGATCCAAACCAAGTCCTGGTGTGCACTCCAGAGTAGGGGCTAGACAGAGGAAGAAAGAAGATGAAAGCTAAGAAACACTTGAAACACAGAGGGGCTTATCAAACTTACACTGACGGTGAAAGTGGATCAGCTCATCTAGTGCAGCAATTCCCAACCTTTGGTTTTCATGTACTCTCAATTTGCAACACATGATGTTAATGTGATACAACTGACTCAAGTTGATGGGCAGCTTACTTTACTAGGTAATTACTTGAGCTGGCAAGTGCAGAAGTACCCCTGGGGTACAAATACCCCTGGTTGGGAAACACTGATCTAACAGACCAAATCAATTTTACCCTTGTGATAGCCTACATCTCAAATCATTCTCATACATTTTCCAACCTTAAAAGACTTTGTGAACAGGACACAGTACCATTCTCCAATAAAATGGTTTGCAATGGAATTATCCACTGATTAGATTTTTTTTTGTTTGTGACATGCTTGGTGGTTATATTGAGAAAAGAGAAAACATATGAGTTGGGGGGTGAATAAAGAAGAACATGCAAGGAAATAGAGGAGACACTTAAATCCTGACTTCCAGAAATCTGTTTTCACTATACTGAACTTCAAAGCAGTCTCATAAGTGGTTTATCACTCCACAGACACCAAATACTGTATGTACGACTACAGACTACAGAGAGAAATGTCATAAACTGATTAAAGAGACATGCACGGTGTCAAAGATCCAGGTCTGTTGAATATTAAATGTTTATTGCCAATGAAAGGGAAGTTAATAAGGATTCTAATCATATAAAATCAAAGCCGCTGTTATAAATTGAAACATGTCTAAAGAGTGAGATTGTTTTTGAACTGTGAACAAAGAAGCCTCTACATTTCTATACTGCAATGTTTTAAGCATAACGGTCCATGCATCCAGTATTTTCCTAAATCAGTGGTTTGGGGGTCAAAGATAAATCTGAGGCCTCATGAGATGATTCCTCTTTAGGCCTCGGTATTTACATTTAAAAAAAAAAAAAAGTCAAAGAGGGGAACATCACTCTCATGTCATATATACAAACCATGACAAGGGGTAATAAATAGACATTGCTTCGATTTAAAGGGTCACACGCCAAAAGGGTTAGGAATCACTACCCTAAATCACAGTGTTGTGCCTAGAGGGAGCCAGAGAGACAGACTAGAGGGGGGCTGGTAGAAAAGATCAGGTAAAATGGTGAGGTAAAGATGGTCCATCAACTCCAAATGTTCTCTCTCCATCACATAAGAGTGGGGGTATTTAATTGTTAACAAAGACCAATTACTTATCCATATAAAGGCACAAAATTAAATTACACCCATTATTGTCCATTATGTGATTTACTGGATTCCTTAAATCAAATTATTTTGGATTTGCTAACCCCATACATGGCCTATATAGTCTTACAAGCCTGTCCTAACTGCATTAGGGTATATTAAATTGAAAAACATCCAGAGTCCAACTGAATTGGACAGCCATGAGGTTTATTTTCTCTTCTCCACCTCATTATAGACCACAGGTTTAAGAGTGAACTGTGGGCCCCTGGTGATATATAACCTCAGCAGACCCAGCCTCCAGTCCTCCAGCCCTGGGTCCAACCACATTATATATATCTGGGCTGGACAAAGAGAAGAAAATAAATATGGCCCAACATCCCACTGACTCAGATTAATTTTAATGGAAGATGAGAGATAGATGAGCAGTGAACTCACTCAAGCATGCAGAGAATAAGACGGAGAGAAAAGTGGTTGGCAAGACAGGGACTAGACAGGAAGAGATGGAAATTAAAAGATAATAATGTTAACATAATCGCCTGTAATTATTCCATATTTCGCATTTTTCTTTTTTAAGGCGAACACAAATAAAAGCAGCCTATTAAAATATGTCTATGCCTTGCACAACTGCTTTGTGGTGGCCTGTCATAACTCCAAAGGTAAACTATTAGTAGATACTCCATAGGTAGGTC
This sequence comes from Macquaria ambigua, assembly GCA_008360985.2. NCBI lineage: Eukaryota > Metazoa > Chordata > Actinopteri > Centrarchiformes > Percichthyidae > Macquaria > Macquaria ambigua. The sequence goes on along the minus strand of VMKM01001127.1, from coordinate 131,320 downwards.
TATTAAGCTTCTTAACGCCTGAGTAATTAAAAACAAAAGATTCTTCCATTCAAACAGGACCAACAAAAAGCTGACTTCAGCTGCTTGCAGTAAAAGAAGTGAATAGAGGCGGGATCAATGGCGAACAAAAGAAATGCCTGATCAATTACCGAGTGGGACCTCTGCTGAGCACTTCGCCAACAGTGCTGTCAAAATAACGCAGGTAAAGCAACCTGCGTTATCAATTAAGGTAACAATCAATCATCTATCATCTGAGCGCAACATGTCTTTTAAATCTGACTCTAGTGACAAAATATTTCTTGTTATCGCACAGTGATTTAAGAAGTAAAATAAGAGACCCAAAATAATACAATTACAGTAGATGAGTTTGCTGAAAATTCACTATTGAGAACTAAAGACACACTTCAAGTCCACAGAGGATATACAAAAAAAAAAATCAAGTTCCATCTGCTACTTGAAAAGTGTAAAAAAACAATGAAGAGATCTGTTGCAAGTTTGACAGAAAGACAAATATGTTTTTTTTCACAGTATTGCAGCACTAAAGCGAGCTCTGCACGTCACTGCAACTTTATGAATGGAGAAAAAAACGCAACATCAGCTCCTGCTCGCTGAAACACAAGATAATCCCAGATGGGAAAATATATTATTAGCTTTTTTTTATTCCACTTTACTTGCCAGGAAAACTTATCCCAAAGTATGAAAACTCAAACAGGGCGAGCGACCAAACTAAAACGTGACTATCCTGTCGGGTTTCTTTTTTTTCCCCATGCAGTTTCTCAAAACGCCGGTAAAAAGTACAACTTCACAAACTTAGGAACAAATGTTAAACTTTTTATCCACCTTTCTGCATCCTAATCTTGTGATTTGACCCCCATATATGTAGCAGACATGCATAAGGAGATAATCCCCCGTGAAACAACGGGCTTCTGAAACAATAGTCACAATCAAAGCCATTGATAACTTGATTGTGCTGCAGTCAAGAGATCACTAATGCACACAATACCTTGCAACAAATTGGAGTGCCTTGGCGTCGAGGAGCCCAGAGTCGTTATTTCAGACAGGATATGTGTCCCAGAATGGAATATTGAACTATAGCCTTGTGAGAAAAAGAGGAAAGTTAGGGAAATGCCCTGTTTGGGAGAGGGGAGGGGACACGGAGTGAGGCAGAGACAGAGAGGGAGAGGGGGTAGTAACTGACTGCAGGACAAACCCACATTCCTCAAGACTCCTGGAGTTGTTATAACAGGGGCCAAAGCAGCTAAACCTTCACACTGTGGCTAACATGGCTGCACTATCATCACTCTGCAAAAAAAAAAACACACTCCTCCAGGCTACCTTTAGTGATGAGATAAGAGTCTCACCAAAGTAAATGGTCTCTGATGATTGCTAAGCTGCATTTGCATTAACATCAGGCTGTGGAAAATGAGCCAGCAATGACAGATCAATAGGATAACTAACATTATCCATTGAGAGGTGAGGAGGTCGTGATGGCTCATGATTGTAGTTACAGAAAAAAAAAAGGAAAAGTATTAAACAGACTGTGATTAGATGCCATATTTTATTGTTATTTAGCATAAATTAACCTGAAGTTTGATTTCACAACCTCTAGCTCGACACACTTCTATTACAGATCACAGTCAGTTTATAAATGAAGTTAACAGCAAGGCATGAAGAGCATGTTACTCTGTCGCAGTGTGTCAAATTTACACCTGCTATTCAAATAGTCCTGCTATTTACTGCCTCAGCCCACTGGTGCTTGTGATTGACACATCCTTGTGCTTTGTTGCCACAAGTGCTGATAGGAAGTTAACATTGAGAGAGTGGCCATCTGGGTGGTATATTGGTGAGGACAGCTGAGCACATCTCAAGTGTTTCTACCTACTGCGCTGATTCCACCCCTCTCAACAAAACGGTTGTTGAGAGGAGGCTCTTTTGGCTTGAATAAACTGAGAAAGCGTGAGTTAAGGTGCCTGTTCTCGATGCAAATTCACAGTTACAAAAGGTAATGTAGGTTAATGAATCAACTGAAGATGGTAGTTACTCAAATATACTTTAATTTCATGTGAAAATATAGTTTTAATCTGACCATAACCATAACCAAATAGTTGTTATAGCACATTCAGTGTGACATCTATCGACAAATTTGAGTTACTTTCCTGAATAAAGTTCCATTACTTTTCACAGGACATGAACATTTGTGCTTTTGTGGGATTTGATGAGAGATTGTGAAGAGAAACATCTGAGAACCAGGGGGACCTTGAGTTGGCAACATCTGTCCTGCTGAAGTGTCCAACATCTGTCCCGTTCCTTTTGTAACAGAACCTGTGAAAAACTGGATCTAAGTATCACTTAATTACCAAAGCTTGTTTTGATGCTACTTTTTTGACCCTACAAGTGTTCCTATCAAAATCATAAATGTCTTCATATATCCAATATGACTCTATGAAAAACCTTTAAACCCTGTTGTGCTTTCCACAGGATTAGTGAGTTTTTATTCTTGTTTTGTCTTTCACCACTGATATTACCACAAAGACTCAACAAGTTAATACGAACTGGATAATGTCTTTGGAAGGCAGTGGCTTAAAGCTTTTCACTGTATACATGCCACAGTTACTTTGCTCAACTGGCTTTTGGAACCATGAAAGCTAAACCCTCTGAAAAATCTCAATTTGATAGCAAAAGGAAGAACTAATGATTCTGCCAATAGAAGCAAAGAAGCATTTGAAGGTTCAAGTAGTTCTTCAGACAGTGATGAACACCGTTAAGCCCTCAAAGGACCTCTGAACCACTGGTTATCAGAGTGGAGAGACCTTGTTTATCACTGGAAACCTCTTAGGAGGACAACAAGCAGCGTCAGTGTTTGCCAGGGACAGTGACACTCAAATCGTCTCCTCTGTCACAAACACAAGTTTCGTAAGGGTCGTAAATACTTTTTACACAATAGGGCATTATGTGGACCTGAAGGCTACCTGGCAAAACTCTTATTTATTTTCTCCAACATCCTCTGGTGAGCCTGAACGGGCTAACATGTTTTGTTGTAATGTCTTCGGTCAGTTTTTCAGACAAAGATTAACAAAGTTGGGTAATTACAACCATGTGCATATGCTTTGTGTCTCTGCAGGACTTGGCGTGATCTAAATGTACCAAACTGAATGTGGGGGACTAGGATTTCTGCGGAAGAGATGATGTAAAACCACTTATAATTATCAGGGGATGTATTTAAATTTTACTTGAAAATGTGAACATTTCCACATTGTGTTCATTGATGAATGAGTGTTCAGCTTTGTTGCTAGCACATGATGTAAACAACAGTGAAACTAACCAGGGAAATTCCTCTTAAATCAGATTTTAGCATTGCTACATTCTCCTGGACACAGACATGCACACTTCCACACACAACGCACACCTCAAAACACAAACGACTGCACGTTCGTACCCCCTCTCACTTCATCCAATTGGACACAGCAGTTCATTCTAATGGGGAACATGCAGCGTGCTGTAGGACCTGCCTTCAGCATGCAGCAGAGTCGTGCAGGATGATTTGTAGTGTGCTGCAGAAGCTCTTAGGGAGTCTCACAGTCTCACACTGACACCACGAAAGACTGGGATGGATGGGAACAAAGAATTAGACCCTTAAGGAGTTTCATGCTCATTTATGTGTGTGTCTCCCCCCTTTCTCTGTCTTTCCTCCCTCTCTCTCTCCCAGCAGTCCCTCCCTCGCCCCTCTAAATAGAACCACATTTCGCCAAGCAGTGATCTGGCTACAGTGAAAACACACCACTGTCTGTGTGTATTGTACTTTCAGAGCCCGGGGAAATACTTTTACTAGCCCTCCCTTCCCGTCTTTCTCCTCACTCACTTGTCTCCCGTCTCTTTCTTTCCAGCACACACACACATTTGTATACACGTATGTAAACTCTCACACACACAGACACACCATATGTCGACCTAAAGTAAATACATATGGCTCGAGGAGCAGGCTGCATAAACGACCCAAGAGCAGTGTGTGCTTGTGATGTCACAGATTTTTCCCATCGTGGTCATTAAAGTAGAAGAGAAGACATTTTTGTTTGTGCGCTGGACTCATGTTTAGAGGTTTGGCTCTAGATGCACTCAAACAGTGCAAACGGCAACATGTGCTTTCAAGATAAGAAGTTGTATTGTCAGTTTTAATACTTGTTATTCCATGAAAGAAAAAGGGTCCTAGAGAGACTTGTGGTGAGCGCTGTGGTGACTACATGGGCTCACGTTGAGAAAAGCAAGCTTTTTGTTTTACATGGACCAGACTGCATTATTATTACATGTGCCTGGCCCAGTAGGAGCAGGAATGTGGTGGCTCGGTAGTTGCTCCGGTGCCAAGCGTTCCCTCTTGCAGCTCACATGGTATAAAAGATGACAAGCCAGTACAGAAACCAGATGAGGATTGCATTGTCCTCACATGAACACATACTTACACACTTTTACATTTACACACACACACATAAAACCCGCCTACCCTTTAAATCCCACCACCTAACTCAAATTCCATGTAGGTCAGCTTTGATTATCAGTATCATTCATTGATAGGAGGATATGTTGTGATGCAACTGTGTCTCCAATTGTCTTTGCGTGTGAGTGTGTGCAAACTAAGATGATGTGTACTTTTTTTCTGCACTTGTACTTGTGTATTAGTTGAATTCTTGAAGCGATGCCTGATCTCTCCCAGCGCTGAAAGAAAGAACCATGAGAGACCACCAGAGCCTGATGGGGGTTTTCAGACTGTCTTTAGCTCAGCCAGGAGAGCCATCACTGAGCCAAATCACTTCCATGACAGCCTCTCTGCAGGGAGAGATTCATGGCCAGAATTAGTCATACTGTACTGCTGTCCATAGGGGTGAGCCAGTGCGTTTGTGGGTCATCGGAGGCAGGACTGAGTTTATGTGAAAGGATTTTAAAATGTTTCCATACGTTGTTTTTCTATATATCTGTGTATTCAAGCTCTTTTTGTCCCTAAGGGGGCAACAAACATGAAGTACATGCACACTATATGCTATATTCTCCTTCATGGTGTAAAATATAATACAGCTAAAGGTCATTATTCATTCTGTATAGAAGTTCCCACATACACATAAACATTACGTTTTTGTCGTGAGAAAGGACTTTCACAAACACATAAAAAGATATTTTGACCACAAGGTTTGACCACTCTAAAAAAGATGTAAAGTGATACGAATGCACAGAATACTTGTGCTTTTATGAGGTGTTCAAATGTGCAGTAACTCTAAAATGCCTCAGGTCTGATGCAAGATATTCCATATAGACCTTTTGGAAATCACATGTCTTTGCACGGGTGGTGAAGCTGGATACACACCGAGGAAATGATGCTTCAGCTAGGCTAGTGTTAGCTCGTAGTTGATAGTGGGAAATCAGCTGTCAATGGTCCTTGTGCATTTTTGATATTTTCAGTGTATTTACACCAAGAGGAGATATGGACACATAATGATGCGTTAAAAGGAAGTGAGAAAAGCTCCAAAGTTTAGGTAAGGGTTGTTCTAATCATTTTCCACACTGAACTTATTCACTCTCTGTCTCTCAAGCTCGCAGTATGTTTTGGAAGAGGGTAACCTTAAGGTCATGGGAGCGTGGAGGTGTGTGTGTGCATACAACGCGCGCGTGTGTGTGTGTTTGTGTGGTAAGGTGGGGCTGAGGCATTAGAGGTTGGTTTCGTAGTGTCATCGTGGTCTTGGGGTTTGTGGTCGGAGCCTGTGGGGTCAGGGTGGAGTGTGACTGGGTCTAGAGATGATCCCAGCTGGTAATCCTGTGGTCCGCTAGTGGTTTTTTCCATGGGTGGATGAAAATATGATCGCTGCACCGCACACATAAAGACACATAAAAACACACTTACACAAACAAACACACACAGCCTCACATAAAGTGGAAAACTTCAAGCGTTTGCAGATAGATAGATAGATAGATAGATAGATAGATAGATAGATAGATAGATAGATAGATAGATAGATAGATAGATAGATAGATAGATAGATAGATAGATAGATAGATAGATAGATAGAGAAGGAAAGGAGGATCTATCTATCTCACAGTGGTCCCCCTCTCCTACCTCCTCTTCCTTCTTTCTTTCCATCATTCACTTCCTAAGCAGGCATTTCTTGCCTCACCTTACCCGGAGCGTTGCTCTGCTTGGCTCTGTAAAGACCTGGCCTTGTGCAGCTGTGCTGCCCCGGTGATGCAGTGGGAGAGGAATGTAGAACTTCAAAGTATAACACGAGCGGAGACAAAGAATGGCAGTGTTCAAGGGGGGATGAGAATATGTGATCTCATAAAACAGTGCACAAACACATTGGTCCATTTATGCGAGGTTAGGCTGCATAGGATGATGATGAGGAGGAGGGAAGACCTGCCTCACATGTCCCCTGCCTGCTTTGTGGGAACCAGAAGAGGAAGAGGCGGGTATACACGTGATGTTGTTCCCGAGTGATAGAGCACATTGTAACTCTGCACAGCTCGTTTGTCCACGGTTAAATGACTGTTAAAACATACAGCGGGGAGAGGGATGGAGAGAGGTTGATGTGTATGATACGGCTTTGGTTTTAGCGGGCCGTGGAGCGAGACTTTCTGGGTAAGAGTTTTGAAATTCCATAACCCTTGTAACTGCAAAAGACAGAGGTTGGGGCCCCTGAAAAAAAAAAAGAGAAATTAAAAGAGAAAAGAGGCAAAGAGAGAAATGTAGCGAGATTCCAAGAGAGCGGAAAGAATCCTCAGACTGCTTGCTAACAGTTTGAGGGGCTAATGGCTTTCAGATGTGCACAACGTCTTTTGTATTTTCAAAGGAGCATAAAACATTCCCTTTCAGAGGAATCCAAACAACGGCTGGAATTCACAGACTGAAAATTCAAAACAGTGGTTAGAACTAAATCTTTATCTCATGTTCACTCATGTTACAAGTATTATATGTTTTACATCCACAGACACAGACAGGACTGTATTTTTTTAAATCACCTTTCATTTTTGGGCTCCACACTTTTCTCTAATGTTGATGTTTTCTCTTTGGGAGTGCTGTAATGGGTGCAAGGAGCTGGGCGGGGGTGGTGTTCTCCCTATTTCCTGTTCAAACTTTGGGGGAGCTGGGACTTGGACGAGGTGAGGTCATTTCTCCCTCAAACTGTAAAGTTGACTGCAGAGGGTGGGGGTGGTGGGGGTGGGGGTGGGGGCAGCGGAGTGCTGTAGTTTCCCCGTCCACTCTCAGCCACATGCACCTTATGGCTGCCCTGTGACAGACCAGGGACCAGTTTATACCACTATTGTATTGTCATTTCAGTCAATGGCATGTACTGTAAAAAAAACAGATAACACATTTTAAATAAAACTGTACAGTACATACGCTTAGAGCAAAAGTTTGACATTTTCACTTTTTAGCCAAGAGTTAGATGAGACCTTAGCTTATCTTAGTGAGACTGGAAGTAGTGGGCAACAGCAACAGCAACAAAAACCAGCACCCTTGAAGCTCACAAATTAACACGTTACATTTCATTTCTTTAACCCGTGCAAAAACCGAAATATGAAAACCAACAATTCACCATTTTATGGGCTGGACAATTTCTTGGCTGGGACCAGTAACGTCCTGGAATCTCTCCTGGTTGCCAGGCAACTAGCAACTGGAAACTCAGAAATGAACTCACCTTTATAAAGATTCACAGGGTTTCTTTTTATACTGAGAATTTAGACATATTCTCTGGAGAAACCCAGTTGTTAAGATACCTCCTCCCTGTGTCTTCACCACACAACCACTTTTCCCTCTCTACCAATCAATCATGTTCAATGATTCAAAGCCCAGAGGTTCATCATCACTTATGGTTCCAAAGTGAAATTAAATCAATTTAACATCTATTTAGGAATTCATATTCTACCCAAGATAACTGCTATAGTGAGGACAAAAGTAGCCGAACATATACATTCAAACGTACTTGCTGTTTTAAGACATGTGACTGCCTTGGGATTGCATCAGGACAGTGTGTGACCTACTTTACTGTAATGCTATTCAATAACTAACTTCAACAACTTTCAAAAACTTTTTTTTTTTTTTTTTTTTTTTTTTTTGCCATTTCTAATAAAACCCTCCAAGAATTTTCCCCAAGTCCAGCCTCTGCGGTGAGTTTGAGGCAGTCCATACTGAGGTGTGGTCCTCCAAAATGACTTATGGCACTGAGTTAAAAAGGAAAAGGGTGAAAAATGAAGCCTAATCCTCCTTCTCCCCCTGTCGTTGAATCTTGGAGAGGGGGGGCTGGGCAGCAGTGCCATAGGAAATGGTGTCTGGATTTTGGAACAATCTGTCAAGCAGAACCTGAGTATAACAACTCTGATATCTCCTTCCTCCCCTCCTCTTAAATGTTTTCACTTTAGTGTGCCATAAACTTGTCATCTTCATTCCAGCAGAGCCGTAATTTGCCCAATGCTGAAGTACATATAGCCTACTGTAGTCTCATGTTTTAAGAGACTTACATTTATGTAGAAAGTCTAGATTTACTCATGGAGGATTCTGTATCCAGAGATAACATTGTAATGTTTTCAGTCCAGTAGCATGTTCTCTGTGTGATCTGTGATGAAGTATTAGATTTCACGCTGCATCTTTTAGCCCAACTTTATCCTTACTTTTGAACATTAGCTCTGTTGCTGGGGGTTCTGCTCTGCAGTTCCTTGGGGCCTTACATGCTCGAGAACATAAATGTGCCACCCTTATACATTATTACCATTAAATATCCTCAACCCATGATGTTGTTTTGTGATTAAATGTTGTAATTTACCTTTCTGTGCTGTGAACTTTCCCTCTACGTAACTCATTTACTCCGTTAAGTACTGATTTCCTACATTTTCCAGAATGCCCCAGAGAACATGCCTCAGCTTGTTCCATTAACCCGCAAATTATTGCTATGTGTAAGAACACATAATGATAACATTTAAAATATAATCAATAATAATAGTAGGACAACATTTGCAACATTTTCCAGTCGATAAAAAGTGAGTCATGCCCCATGGTCAAAAAGCAGCATGTAACTGTTTTGCATTGGGGTGTGTTACTGTAAAGGACCCCAGTGCAACCTTGGTGGATTGTAGTGGCGTCCAAATTGTTAACATGAACAACATATACAGATGTATTCCAGTTGTTCCTCAGTTTCTTACATAAACACATGTGACCTGCACCCTGCTACAATCCCTGAACTTACATGTGATCATAGGTTTGAGTGTAAATTCAGCACTTATCATTGTAACTACTTTTTTTTTCAACATTCGATATTTCATGTGCAACTGAATGCATCTATGCAAATCTCCAGTGGTGGAAGAAGTAGTCAGATACTTTACTTTAGTAAAAGTAGCGATACAGCAATTCACTTTGATACAGATTTGTCGTTAAACTGAATGCCAGCAGTGACACTGGATCCTCGGCACTATCAAAGCTGGAACTGGCAGCTCTTGGACGTCTACAGAGGTTTGCAACCCAAAAACGTAAAAATACTCAATCAAAGTAAAATTTCAGTCTAAACACATCAACCCTTACAATAAGTGCAGGCGAGATTGACCAATTTGCTCCATCTGGATCCTGGACGTCTCCCATTACAAACACGTTTCGATCTCTGTCAGCTAAGAATAAATGTTTATCCATAAATGTTAGCTCGCTGTCTGCAGAACAGGTGATGAAAAAGGGCGGGAAATCTGATCATCAAAGAACATAATGTGATTTCCTTCAAGCAGTTTGAACCATGTTCTCATTTTTAGTATCATTCCAACCCACTAAGCCAATTTATAATTTATAATCAGGCCAAATAGCATGAAAGTCCTGCTTCACCTCACTTTTCCTGAGCACTATAACACGCCAGCAGGCATCTGTACATCCACTTTTGTGTGTTTTATGTTAGCTTGTGTACATACATGTGGAAGCACAAGTGTGTGTGTGTGTGTGTCCTTGTGTTGTCAGTGTGTGGTGTGGAAAAGCCACAAAAAGCTTTTATGAGTGTGAAACTCCAGTAAAGCAGGTGTACTTGGGACAAATGGGAGAACAGGACGTCCAGCTAGCAGCCAGCCTGCTGCCTGCTCTGCTGCTGCTGCACTGTGCCCATTAGAGGTTTGGAGAACAGATGCTAAGATGCTTGGAACATCCTCTTAACCTACCTGCCTATCAGCATTCCTTCCACCTTTCATCCAACCCTTCAGTCCTTCCTGCCGCTATCTCAGGCTCGTTTCTTGTTCGGCTGCAGCTATTTTCGCGGGGAGTCACAGAGGCGAAGACGAGTGTGGAGAAAGAGACAACAAAAACAAGAGGAAGAGCGATATACATACTGATAGAAATATGTCAAGATTCTTGGAAGAAATCGTCACTTTGTGCTGCAATAAAACAAAAACAAAACATAGGCTGTACTGTGTGAGTTCTAATAAAACAAATCAAGAAAATGCCCCTCTTATCCTCTTTATGGGAAACTGAAGTCATGTCCCTCTATCAACACAAACAGATCCTGTTGTTCCCTGCGACTGTCTGTGACACATTTGTTTAGGGTCAAACCTCTATTGCTGTAAGACACGCATATGCTCTGAGGCCTATTAAAGCGGCGTATCAATGGACCACCCAAGAGTTTTACACAAACCAAAAAAGGGAGGGGGGGGGCGGGGGGACATAGCAGAGCATACGTAGTGACAAGAGCGAAGATCTAAAGAGATGATGAGTCAATTTTCACGCTCTGAACTGCTAATATATACAAATGGTCCCATCCACACACAATACAAGGCTGCGTGGTCACTACCATAGTGGCCTTTCTGAAGGTCAGTTTGGGTTGAAAGCATCAGGTGGCCAGCTGTGTTTGCTACATCATGATACCACCACCCGTTTCTCTCTGCCACCCTCGCTAACACACACATTACTTTTGAGCTCATTTGTCTAATTTAGTCAGTCTAGGTCACAGTGATCTCATTGCTGTGAGGGACAAACACATTCATCTACAGCCACGTTTACTCAGATGCCTTGTCGGTCTTCATACTACTTTCATACTTTCCTCACTCTGGTTGTTACCAGCCATGTTATCAAGTGTTGCTCCTCCTGGAAAAAGAGGGAGTCTTTTTTGCTAATTACTGTGATTAAATACTATGTTTTAAAGGAATCGAGAGGAGAGAAGATGTAGACCACTCTACAGCCAGGAGCCAATTAGCTTAGCTTAGCATTAAGACTGGAAGCAGGGGGAAATGGCTAGCCTGGATCTGTCCAAAGGTTAAACAAAAATCAGCCTACCAGCACCTCTAGCTTCTTAACACGTACCTAGTTAGTTTAATTCATACAAAAACAGAAGTGTTAAAATGACAAGTTGCCGTGTTACAGGGGATTATTATTATATTTCTTGGCCTGATTCCGGTCTTTATGCTAAGCTAACTGTCTCCTGGCTGAAGATTCATATTTAAGGGGCAGATATGAGACTGGTGTGTATCTTCACATATAACTCTGGGCAAGAAAGCGAATAAGCACATTTCCCAAAATGAAAGAATACTTTCAGTAGTTTTGTCAAATAGCATCCAAATCATTTCAACATTTCTTTCTATTTGATTCAGATATTAAGATAAAACGTTCAATGCCAAAGTCTGTAAATCTGGATTCACATTACCTCTAAAACCTGCTTTACTTTTTCAGACTATGAGATCGAAAATAATTTAGGTAACAGCTGGATTTCTGCTGGCAAAACCTCATTATTAGGCCAAGTACATTAAAGTTTTACGTGAGTGCATGGAGAAACCTCAGATTGGGGAAGTAACGTTACACTAAAGGAATGCATTATAGCATTTCCTTTTGGCAATAATCAATTACACATAAACAACACAAAGGAGGGTTTAAAAAAAGCTGAAAGTGATGATGTGTGATTTTTTTGAAGGGGTTGATAAATGCAACACACAGCACTTTCAGATGCATTCCTGCCCCGACTGGATTACTCACAGTAATCTGTATTTTGTGTCACTCACTCATTCACTCAGTCAAAACCAGAAGTCTCTAACACCCAGTCTCCAACATGTGTTTGCTTGGCATTGACAAGTGCGATCTTGCTCAGCTGGGCTGTGGCTGCTTGTCACCCCACTGGGGCTCCCACACGGGGCGCTTTGAAGTGTCGAGGGCCCCCCACATGGAGAAAGCAGTACTGTAGGTGATTGAGCAGACAGGGGCCTCGGGGTGGGTGGGGGGTTTCTCAGGATGAGGCGGTGCTGTAGCAGTCCAGCTGTTTGCGCTGCCAGTCCAACACCAAGGAAAGACACAGGATCTGGAAGAGTCAATACATGTTGCTTTGCGCGTCTGGTTGAGTCGGTGATAGACTCAGTGAACTCTTGAAAGAGCCTGTGAGGCCGCTGGGCTGCCAGTTCATCATTTCTGTGGTTCTTTGAATTCTTGCCTCTCCAAAGCTGTGAAAAGCACTTTTAAAATGGCTCCTTAATGCAGAGTAAATTTGGCCATGAATTCCCAGAGACTTCCTGTAATGTTACTTGGAAGTGAAAAGAGCCGAGATGTGACTGTGGAGGTGTGTGGTCTCGCTGAGGAAGTGTGTGCAAGCCTTTCTACAACATGGTCTCCCACATCTGGTACTAGTTGAAGGCTGGTGGTTTGAATGTGCTCTGGGTAGTTTGAAAGTCTCCGGCCGCATCAGTGCACTGTTTGACTTGATTAGCATACTTTACTCTATTTTGAGTCACCAAATAAAATAAAGACTCCACATGTTGGCATCGCACAGGTATTATAGAGCAGAAGAGGAATGTCACTTTTTGATTTCCCAACAAGATTTGTCAACTAAGTGCGAGAAAGTATCACTGCTCTCAGCCTCTTTCCCCAGACGCTAGGCCTGCACATGTTCATGATGAGCACACACCCAGCATACTCAAGCATGTTTGTGGGTCTTTTTGTATGTGTGGAAGGAGAAAGGTTATTGGTAAGATTGGAAGAGGTGCGTGACTTCAGTTTCAGGGCCCACATTACAGATGTGGATTAAGGATTCAGTTTAAATTTAAATTAGAAATAAAGTTGCTTTAGGTTATGTTAAGGTTTGAACTGACACGGTGTAGTGATATAAGCATGTGTGGATGTGTGTGATCAGCATCATCGGAGGAATAACCTGAGGAATGCGGTCAGCTCTGTCAGCTCTCTCTTCAGCCCGTCCATCTTCATTATGGCCGTTCCCACATACTGGTCATGTGATTTACAGCTACGGGCCCCAACTCTGGTGATATAGGGCAAATTCCTGACCGGGATCAGTCAAGTTTCATACACACAGCAGGGGTCAGGAGCCTAGAAGCAAGGAGGAACAAAGCAAGGGAAAGGGAGAGGAGATGAGGAGATAAGAAGCTGGAGAACAAAGGAAAGGAAACATAAAGACCTGGTGCATCTTTGGATTTGTCAAGGTGTGGCATGGCGCTGTTAGCATGAGTTGTCAGGAGGGTTTATCTTAATGAGGACCTGATAAATGCAGGAGATATGTACATCTTTTATGACAACAATCAAAGACTTTAGGGGGGAAGAAAGAGTAAAAACTGAGGGAAGGTTAACAGAATGAGACAGAACAAGGGGGAAACCACACAGAGCAAGAGTCATTTCCAAGTCCAGGGTTTTCTCTGAGAGGTGTGAGGTTTTACAATGTTTAAAATCTCCAAAGTCTTGTTGACATAAGACCTCAGCAGAGAACGCAGGCCAGTTCAGGGAAACAGCCAGTTGAGCACTTCTGCTGTATACTGTGGTGGTGGCGATCAGATTGAAATGTATGCCATTCATGTATGCAGTTTGGCTTTTATCCTAGATGTCTTACAGTACATTTTCACCATGGGAAGCAATGGAAAAGCCAAACCCCACTCACTATAGATTTACAGAGCTTTACAGATAACACATGTCGCTAGTTTTATAGAAAACAGACGGTTATTCATACAAATAGATCAATGCTATTCTTTAGCATGTCCACAGGCAGAAAAACAATTTCCATGACCATGAAAACAACGTAATAGGTTTGTATCAGCTTCGACACATTCCCAGCTGTCATTGCTGATACCAGATAAGAGTGCTGCTGTGGAGTGATCATTCCTATCGTTGTGAGCGGTCAGCGCAGCCCACTGTGAAAACAACACAGTCATTACCTACTTGAACAAAAAGCCGGGGCCTGTAACATGTGAGATAATGTAAAAGACGTGGTATGCAATTGCCTCAAACCACTTCAAAACCAAAAGGACAAGATAAGTGGGGTGGTGGAAGGAAGAATCAAAGCAGCAGCTGGTGATACGCAGCAGTCAAAAAGGTGATATGTCTGTTGTGAGAACGATGACAGCAGATGATGATAATAAGATGATGATAAAATTGATTATTATTCACGTGATAATGATAAGGGAAGGGCAGGTTCAGGTGGCAGATTCTGTCACAACCGTTCCTCAGATGATTAGAGTCAAGGAACAGCAACAACATTTTTCCACTGGCCTCCAAAATATGCTCCCCCAACCCCACCACCCTTCCATCCTCCTCCACCCACCACCCACCACCCTCCACCCTCCAACCCACCTCATCAACCTCACCAACCAAACCCAGCCTTTCCTCCTATTCTCCTGTTATCCCCATAGAAGGTTTTCTTTTCTCCTGGCTGGGAAGGAAGTCAGCCAAATGTGATGCAGTCGGAGAGACCTTAATGGCAGTATGATAATGATAATCATTACTGAAATGATGATGAAAGATGTGTTGCCGTGAGTAATTCAATGATGTCACTGGAAGACAATGAGAAGCTGAGGTGGGGAGAGGCAGCTGTGCGCGTCCTGACCTGTAAAGCAAAGGGACGAGGCTGAGGGCTGCTCATGAAGATGATGAAGGACTCACGAGACAGAGCGAGAAGAACTACGGAAGAGTTTATTATAGGGGGTATCTATGCCAGTCTTTTAAATATTTATCCAGACACTAATGTAATTAGTATGAGGTCTGTTGAACTGTTGAATGACATGTTACAGAATGAGTGGGTAAAAAAAAAAAAAGGTAAAGGTTGCTGGTAGAGCAGGGGAAATTTCTTGTGGATGAGGGCACATTTTTATTTTTTAACAAAATGAAGCTCATCTGGGAATTAGAGCTAAAAGGAACAATGTGTGCAAATGTAACATGGCAAGCAGTGATGGTTTCCATTTGACTTTGGAGTCGTCTCTGGATTCCAGATTTGGGGTCGAGTTTTTCTTGTTTCTCAATATTAGTTTGATTGCCCTGAACAATATGAACAACACATGAATGCACACGCATTGTTAAAGGATGAGGCTGGCAATATATTCTATATTTATCTTATTTTCAACAAATCCCATGAAAAGACCGAAATCAACAATGAACTCATCCTACTAAAAAGTATTTTCTGTGAAGCCAAAGCCTCATTTGGCTTATTCCACTGTCACATACCATTCTTGTCTAAAAACTATTAAAAACACATCAGTGAACCACAGCTTTGCACTGGGTGACATGTTCCTTCATCACAATGACCACGGACACTGTGAATTATTTTAAGTCAATGGCACATGCACCGTTCTGCTGCCAAAAATACTCACTAGTGTGAGTGTGTATTAATCCACGTCTGAAAATAGTCCCCAGCCAATTCACTATTTATTCCTGTTTGAGTAACGTTTGCCAAAAGCTACAGTGCCCAGATTCTTCAGAAGTGAAATTATATATGTGTGATCAGTTTTTTGTAAGATTTACGTGTTCAGTAGAAACAAATTGGTTTGTGCCACAGACAGGGTAAGGTAGTCAGAAAGAACTAAGAGGCCGACAGATGCATTGTTGGTTTTGGCGTTTTCAAAATATTATAATATTATAAATAAGTGGACAATCTAGTTTACTTATTTCCAGTCAGAAACATCCCCTTTCTGCCTACAGCTATATACCCCTTATTCCCTTCAGAAGAAGTCTCAGGTCTTGCCTCCATTTATCATCCCTACTGTCTTATAGAGTGAAAATGTTAAAATGAAGGTGGATGACCCACAAATGTCATGTTCTCAATCTGTCACTCGTGGCTTTTTGCCAATAGGATTTTGTTGAACATTACATGTTTTCTTGAGTTTTTCTAAATCAATCTTTCAGTGAAAGATGAGAAGATGAGAATGAGAAGAAGAATCGGACAGAACTGAGTAGCTAAAAAAAATACGACAGCATTCGTTGCTGAGGAATGCCACGAAACAGCCTTATACCTGTGAATACCTGTGAACTTTACCCTGAACAAAAGTAGCTGAACAGCAGCTGGACATAATAGCAGGTCATTAGTGAGGTGTATCGTCAGCAGGGAAAAGAGGCGATGGCTGATAGCAATGATTGTACTGCTCAGCTTCACCTGGTTTCTCTTTCCAGACGTTTCAGAGGTGTTGGATTGAAGACGCAGGTACAAGTTAAGCATGAAGGTGAGAGTCAGGGCTCCCGTGTTATCTCCTCAGAGTCGTTGTCCAGTGTCCAAATATCAAAAATACAAGCCTGGGTCAAGTAATATTTGTGTGACACAACTTGGTCCCAGGTGGGAGACTTTTACCACAAAGAAAATTACATGAAATAACAAAATGTTTATAGAACCACGAGAAAGTATTAGCCTATCATAATACAGTCTTCTGGCTTTGTTCAGCTTGTCCTTGTGTACTTGTCCTGGTGTTCTGAAACGTCACCCGTCTGTGTTTCATGTTTCTTTAAATAAACAATACTAAGTATTAGCAAATGCAATACATGACTCAGGTTTGTTCATTTCTGTTGCCATTTCACTTCATGTTCTTTTATAAATATGGTTTAAATTATACAGAACATTTTGGGTTGGACGTTTTGTGAAATGAAATTGTCTTTTTTTTCATGGTTTTGTTTTGCAAATTGCTTGTTTTTCTCGTTTTTCTGAGTTGTTAATTGTTTCAGTGGTAGACATTGTTCCTATTTACTCTGGCATGAAGAACACACCTGCACATACAATTAAAATGAATAATTTGACCTTTATAAAGATTTATAATTAGATTAGACCAAATTAAACTTGTATGCAGTGTTCCTTTGTTTTTTATACGAATAATAACCTCTGAAACTGTGTCCCATTATTGTCAAACGATGACGCCAATGCTCAGCGTTGGTTGGTTGTCTGGGAGGTTATGTTTTATGACCTCAGGGTCTCTTAAATACTTCCAGAGTGAAGCTATAAGAGACTGACCTCCAGCCTGACACAAGTGATGACATAGCCTCCATCTGACTTGAAGTTTGCCTGTTAATTAAGGCTGTAAACAGGTGGGTGAGAGAGGCTTTGTAGCTGACTTTATACTTGACAATCAAACTTCCTCACTTGAAGTTTAATGATGTTTACCTCCTCAGGTCCCCTTGAAGGATGGAAATGTACCTTTCACCAAGCACACAAGCACACAAACACACAAACACACAAACACGCGTCCGTACGCAGACACACAAAAACACGCACTGTGAGGAATACCCATACAGCTGGTTGTTGTAGTGTTCCACAGCAGAAATTCATTAACAAAAAAAAACTCCCATTATTCTCTTGGCACGCATAATGCACCTGAAAATAATATTGCTTATTGTACAGTTACTAGGCGACTGCTTGGAGTGTTTTTTTTTCTTTTTTTCATTACTGTTCTGGTAATTAATTGGAGTATGTGGTGTTTTCTGTCAGCAACAAAGCAAATAAAGCTATAGCTTTTTGCAATGACGGTGAATATCACAAAACATCATATTATTTCTAATTTTGAGGGGGAAATTAACAGCCATTTTTATCTGGGTTTTTACTGTATATAATAGAGAGATAAAGACTTCTAAAAGCATAAGTAATTTCAGTTTAAGAAACTGGAAAAGGCTACGTTTTCTGAAGAAAATATGAGTGTGTTCACTCTTGCTGAAAGATGGTGATTTGCTGTGAGCTGCAGAACATGTTGATATAAAGTATGTGTAGACAGTTTAAATTGAGGGAAAACTTTTCAGTCAAAAAGGGGAAAGTGAAGAGGGATACAGCCTTCAGTTTCAATGGCAATATATGAGAGTTTGAATTTCCCCATCAATTAAAGGTTAGAGCTCCAACACTGTGACTTCTATGGGTTAGACCTTTGCAGTGTAAGAGAAATGATACTTGTGGGAACACTTTTATGTATAAAATGCATCTGAAGAGTGAACACTGTGGGAATGAGAACAGTTTCAGAATATGTTTTTCCTATCCTAAAGTTCTAAGGTAAAAAAAATCTAGAACATATACAATACAACATGCTTTTTATGTAAAATCTGTTAAATCTTTAATCTGAAAAGTAACTAGTAACTAAAGCTGTCAGATAAATGTAGTGGAGTAAAAAGTATAAGTACTTACATTACATTATTGGGGACTAGTTAGGTGCCAAAGAAATTTCCTCAACCAGCTGTGTCAGATACTCAACCATATACTCTATAGGCTACTGTATGACATCTGCAGTTCCTGCAATGTCTGGCGCCCTCTGCTGGAATGAAGTGGTATGATGTTTTAGTCCAGCATAGGAATTAGGTCAATGAGGGAGACTTCCAATTACCCCAGGAGCACCATTTGTACTGTATGCCTCCAGTTGTTGTGTTAGCCTGGTCTCAGATTCTGTTAAGAAGAGGAGGAATTGCACTGTTGTTTTTAGAGCTTAGAGCTGGAGAGTTAACTGGCTTCACTCTGGGGGTCCGAGGGAGATCTGACGCCAAAAACAACAGACAAAAGAATGAGAAACAACAGTGGAGAGCTTGAGGAATGCTCAGAGAGAGAAATGAATAGAGGGAGGAAGAGAGAGAAACGGAGAAAGAGGGGAAACACAGAAAGATGGCATGCATGTGAGAGCTTCCCAGCAGTCTTCCACAGGGAGCTGAGAACAGAGGCCCTGTTGTGTTGGCAACCACAGGGTGCCGACAAAACACCTGGCAGAGAGAAAGAGAAGGGGATGTCAGGGAGTGTCAAAGCTCAGAGACACCACGGGGATATTGGACAAAAAGAGGATCAGGAGAGCTTGTGCTAAGGAGACTGTGTGTCTGAGTTTGTGCTAATGAAAGAGAAATAAAGAGAATGAGAAAATCAGATGAAAAACAGGAACATCATCGTGTGTGCAACCTATAAAAATGTGCCTGTGTATGCTCTTATGTGTCTGGACAAACAGCTAATTGGTATATGTGCACGTGTGCTTTTGTGCACACTGTAATCCCCAGTCAGGGTCCAGTGGGAAAGCAGTGTGTGTGTGTGTGTGTGTGTGTGTGTGTGTGTGTGTGTGTGTGTGTGTGTGTGTGTGTGTGTTTCCTGGAGGAGCCTCCCTGGCCCCAGGTAAAACGTGACTGTGCTCCAGCCAGGTCCTCAGCAGCAGCAGAGCCGCCACCGCTGCTGCTGCTGCAAAGCACTCGTTTCCTGTGCACATTCCCCACCTCCCCGGCTGTGTTATTGTTGGCCCAGAAAGAGGGGTACACAGCTAAGAACCAGGGGTCTTGCAGAGGCCTCCACGGTCCTTACTTCTCAAGGTCTGCAGAGCCTAGAGAAAGGTGGCTGGATGTGGATGGTGGACCTTGTGGGTGTAGGGTTGTTGTGTTTTAGCCACGGTAGCAGCATAGCTCTATGGATGGCAATGTCAGTTGGTTAGTCCGTCTACCACTTTGGTTCAGACTGAAATATCTCAACAACTATTGGATGAATTGCCATGACATTTGGTACACACATCCATGTTCCCAACAGGATGAATTCTAATAATTTTGGGGATCCATTAAGTTTTCATCAAAGTCATAATCAGGTCAAAGTCTTAATCAGTCCAATACTTTGGTTTATGACTAAATATCTGCTAAACTATGGCATTCTCACCAGCCTCAGCTGACTTTTGTGTTAAGTGCTAATTAATTAGCAAATGTTAGCATGCTAACACACTGAATTAAGACGGTGCACACGGTAAACATACCTGCTAAATATCAACAACATGTTAGCATTGTCATTGTGAACAGTGCTGATGTTAGCATTTAGCTACACCAACACTGTGGTGACTTGTTTCACTTTGCTTACCATTTTCAGAGATCACACTGACTATATTAACACTTGCTGTATTTTTATCCTAATTGTTTTGTATGTCGTAGCCCCCTTGTGGCTGCAGGTCACACCAAGAACAAACTGCATTCAGACAGTAGAGAGCAGAGAAAGCTTTCATCACAGAGGAGAGGAGAGGATGGATAAAAAGGCCAGAATCGAACAAGGTAACAAAATAAAGCTGTGAATGTCATTAGGACTCCATTGGGAGCACAAGAAAAGGCAGCAGGCGTTCAATGTACATAAATACATTATTTATACAGACTAGGCCACTTTTACACATGGTTTGAAGTTTGAAGTGTCTTTTGTAGCATTGATTAATATTTACAGTCTTGCCGGCAGTGCTGTGTTTGTGCATCTGTTGTTGTGATTGGCTGTAAAACAGGAAATGAACTCAGTGGCTGTCATACTTGTTTGGACACCAATGTTCCGCTCATTATACCAATTATATAGCAGTTATCCAACACACATACACACACACACACACACACACACACCTAGTCACACACATGCTTGTCTGGACGCATACACACACTGACACCAACTTCCATGAGAAAACCACTCTATAAAACCACATGGTCTCATTTCTAAACCAACACTGCGTTCACTGTTCACCTCACCGGTCTTTTAAAATGTTGCAGAATATTCATTAGATTCAATTGCTGTCTTTCTCTCTCTCCATTGCCTGTGTGTATGTTGATGTCTGTATGTGTGTGTGTTTACTTTCTACCAGCCTGATCGACTAAATGAGGTAATTGTTGGTAAATGTTATTACTCCAGACAGCCTACATTCCACCTCAGGTGTTAATAACATAATTACATCTCATAGATTTGCAGATGGCTTACTTTAAAGAAATTCAATAAACCCTGTGTGTGTGACAAGGAAGTCAAAAAGGGACTGTGCATGTATGTGTGTGCATGGCCGCATGTGAGTGTAGGCTACATACCCATTTATGCAACCAGTTCATGTTGGTACACACCTGTGGATATGCATGTGTGAGCATACAAGAAATGGGTCATCCTACAGGTATGAGGAACAGCTCTGGCAACAGCTGGCCACAACAGCCATGCAGTGATAACATCCAACTGGGGGTGTGTGTCCCTGCCCTCTTCGCAGAGATGATATCGTCATGGCAACACAATTAGCCTGTCAACCAGAGGGCTTATCTGGGTTTTTGTGGACCGGCTCTAGGCCTTACACGGCAAATCAATCGTAACGCTGAAAAACAAACCTCTGACCGTAAATCACTCTCCGAGGCCAGACGAACAGGGTACATTTCTGTGTCAGAAATGTACCCTGAGTTTACTGTACACTCACTGTTTCCCGCAAAATTATAGTATGTAACTGACCTCTTGCAGGACCCGTCACACATATCTCAAGAATATCTCAAGAATTCCACAGCAGACAGAAAAATCTCTTTATCTCTCCATCATAGCTGCCTCAACATCAGTCACATGTTCTGTCTGCATCGTGAACAAGTCCTGCAAACTAAACAAGGACAAAAAAGAAAAGCATATGTTGGTTTAGAGAAAGCATGCGCAGAGAGCCAGGGATTCTTAGATATGATTAATTAAAGCAAATAGCACATTGAGCACAGGCGGAGCTGTCTGCGCTACAGGGTTGTCCGTTCACCCTGCGGAGCTCTACACTGATGTTTGAATTTACTGTCTGGCGTCCACAAAGACAATAACTCGAGAGGTGGTTTCAGGAATCTGCCGGTACTCACAGATCTAGGGTTACAGTCCTTTATTGAATTTCCTTCAGGCTTTGCCCTCTGCTCTATATGTGGCAGCAACATGGGCAGAGACGAAACTGCAGTCATTGTCAGCAGAGAGGGGACATAGGACTTTAACCTCAGCTCCTACTTCAGGACTGTTATAACTTCAAGGGATTCAAGATTATGTGACATAGGGCAATAATTCTTTTATTACTACATCTATGCCTACATATTCACCCTCTGGTGGATGGATTGAACTACATATGACACCAGCAAGCCACGACTACACCTGTATAAGATGGTTACTTTAACTCTGTGTGAGAATAAGCAGAACCTGGGCGATTAAAAAAAAAAAGTAAAATATGACAAAGGTGGTTGCTGATGCCATGTTAATTACAAACAGCGTTAAATCCCATCACTGTCTGCCTCCAAACTTTACATCAGGACTCACAGCTGTACGATTTTTGTAATACAAAGACAAAGGAGAGTTTGCATGTAGTATCTTTAAACAACTGCTGGGTGGAGTCTTTCTCTCAGTAAGTACCGTTGGAGTATGATTGGTATGAAAGGCAGCGTCATGTGAGCACGTCTCTAAACCTTATCAGCATTCTTAACGTTGATTGTTGGGTGACAAATGATATCAGAGACAAGAAATTCCCCCATTCTGCATTACTTTCTCTGTCAGCTTTGATGTAGTTTCCTGAATCCATCCAGTGAAAACGTATCGCGTTAATAACAAACTTTTCAAACATTACTTGGTAAACTGTTTGCCAATGTATCCCAAGGCCATGAGAAACACCAAATAAGCTGGTGATGACAGACATGATGGTTGAAAGTTCAATGTTCTAGTAAGTACTCAGGTAATATCCCCTATTGTCATCAAGATGTACCTACAGCTAAAATAATAAACTCTCTACCAGAATGTTTAAAGCAAAATTAAGTTCCCCTAATTAACCCTTCACTTATTTCCAAAGCAGGTAAACACATGTGAATATTCTTAATCAATGCAAATATGATTAATTAAAATGTTTGTGGATAAGTCCTAAAACAAATGACATTGCAGTAAGCCAAACAAAAACTGATTGTGTTTCATATCATAACCGAGTCTCTTGACAGAAGGATGCCAGCATGCTGGAATATCATGATGACCGGCTCATATAATATGTTTTGGCTGATACGAAATGACGATCATATGCTTATCTCATGCAGGGTGACAGAAAACCCAGTGAGATGATGGTGATGGTGATGATGACGATGACGACAGCGCGTGCCTCTCTCCGCCCTCAGCGGGAGCAGGTTGCGTCAAACACGCTCCTCCTCTCCCATTTGCAGCTGTACGGTTCCCATCCCCATTACAGGAGCGCGGACAGGTAATGTCGCATTTGTATTCTGTTATGGGACAACAATGAGGGCTTTTTTTACGGGGTTTCCGACATGTAAAATAGATACATGCGATTTTAAAGGTAGGATGTTTGTTGATGGGGCTGTTTAGGCTGGATGTGAGAGGTGGGCTTCCTTCCTGTGGCTGCCAGACTTCATGGGATTATTATTAATAATATGCTGCGTGTTCTTAGTATATAACCTGGGTTATTTGTGTCTGCAGAGAAGGAGTGTGTCTGTTGTGCTGCTGGTAGCGCCTCGCTGTTATGCGCAGGGTGTTTGGGGGGGTTTGTCTTGCCAGCAGGCTGCATGGGGGCTTTAACATAAGCTATCATGCTGTACCGCTATAATCAATATGGCAATCAATGTAACGCTGTAGGAGGCAGCTTTTAAACTCAGATCGATCACCTTTGAGCATGTGATTTCATAATCGCAGGAAGAGGTGTGTATTAGTATGTTTGTGTCTATGTCTGTATGTTTATGAATGTGTGTGTGTGTGTGGGTGCGTTTTTGATAGAGAGTACTTGAAGTCTTGCATGCATCAAGGCAGTTGTTAAGGTTTTGTTGGGAACATGCAGAGACAGACTCGTGCTCGGATCGAGGCCCACTAAGGTTTTCTTTTTTTTTGGCTGGTGGATTTGTATGTTGTTGTGTATTATGTTATAATGTGCTGCTGTTTTCTGTTGTTGTTGTTGTTGTTGTTGTTGTTGTTGTTTCCTGGCCAAACCAATAACTATGTGTGGTACAGAGATAAAACAATTAGCCGATTGACAGAAAATTAAGGTGCAACTATTTTGATAATCAATTAATTGTTTCCGTCATTTTTCAAGCAAAAATGCCAAACTTCCTCTGTTTCAGCTTCTCAAATGTGATGCTGCTTTTCTTATCATCATATATGATTGCAAACTGAATATCTTTGGGTTGTTGGTCAGAAACAGAGCATTATTTTCTGATATTTTATAGACCAACAATTAATCGATTAAGATCAAGAGATCAAGATCAACTATCCTGGAGTAGTTAATTTAGATCAACGTAAACATGAACATGCAAGAAGCTGCTTTGCTCCCTCTGTGTGGCTTTTAATTTCTACTCTTGAGGGTCTCAGCTGCTGGTTGGCTCAAATATGAAAAAGGCATCAATGTTTTAACAGGTCAGGTCTGCTTTGGAGCAAACACTCACATGAAACACGGTTCTCCTCCTCTCCTCCCCTCAGGATGGAGGCCCTGTTAAATGAGTGGCTGTGGCAGGAGGAGTATTGGCTTCCTCCCGGTATCCGCTGGCAGGACATTGAGATGAAGGAGGACGAGGGACGCTTTCCTCTACCCAGGGATCTTATCTACACCTTGCCACTGGCCTTCGCCTTTATAGCCCTCAGATATGTCTTTGAGAGGTGAGACACACCTGCCTCCATCACAGCTGGACCATGACATCACAAATGCAAGATCTACTTTTTCATTGTTGTCATTAATTTTGACATTCTGCTGTGCTTGACTCACTGGAGCAGTAAGTTTTCAGCATTTATGGTGGACCCACAACTGTGATCTTAAATGATGTGTAATTGATATTGAATGTCAAGGAAACAGTTAAGCATGACGGTGACTTCTTTGAGTCTGTCGCCAGATGAAAGCAAATGTTTAAACACATTGTGTGTGTCTCATTTCCTCTTTGACTTGCACTGGTCATGCTGGCTGGCAGACTGACTGCTTTGCTGCCTGTGTGGCTCAGGATAATGGCTCCTTTACCTGTCATTAGTGCTCCCGGTAGATGGAGGATGTAAATCAGACATGCAGTGGGAGTCAGGCATCATGAGCAGACAGTTTTTAGCTGCTGACTGTGTGAAAGCCCTCTCTCCTCCCAGAGGGACCGGGATTGGCCTCATAAAATGTGATGTATATGTTGGAGGAAAAGGAGGATAATAACTGTGATGTGGCAATGATGGTGGTGGTTTCTTTATAGCTGATGCGGGTTTAAAGCAAACTGCAGTTAGTTGGCTAAACTGAACTTTCTCATGTTGAATGGCTACTGATGCTGTGCTATCTCACAGTACTAATTGCTGGAAAAACTAATGGCTTCTGCAACCTCTTGTAGGATGGGTGATCACTAGGGAAAACTTTAATGTAAATCCCCAGTAGGGCTTAATATGAGAATCCTGCTGAAGCATCTAGAGACTTCAGAGTAAAGGTCAAAACATGATAAGAGGGACTACAGGAGCTACAGGAGATGGATTTTAGTCATCTTTTGATGGACTTAACAGCATTTAAGGCTATATTTACATTAGAGTCCAATTAATAAATATTAGTCAATTAGACAGAAAATGAATCTGCAAGAGTTTTGATAATTGATTCATCGTTTAAGTCATTTTTCAAGCAAAAATGCCCAAAATGTGATACTTCCAGGTTTTTAAATCTAAGAATTTGCTGCTTTTCTGAATAAGGAAATAGTATGCACTGATGTGTTAAAAACATTACATTTATCTTTATCAAGGTCAGTTTACCATATGATATTACATGTGGGACAGAATTAATGCAACATTTCTCTTGTCTTTTAGAGTAGGCTGTTGTTCAGTTCAGTTGTTTGAAACACAGCCCCAGCGGCTCAGGAACATTGTATTATGTAAATTGCAACTGGGCAGGGAAGTGAGGGGCGTGACTGTAAGCTGATGCTGAAAAACAAGGCTGCTGTAAAAGGCAACTTCACTGTCAACTTGACAGTGGATGCAGACACGTGTGATGGATAAACAGATAGGAGGCCTGTTTGTGAATGCTTTACCTTATCAGCCACTGTACTACCTGTCCTACAGTTGAAAAACTGTGTGAGCTTGCTCGGCATGGGCTGTGTAAGATTAGTACCATTGTTTTCCTTAAAGCCTTGTTTGTACCTTCATCGGGTATTTATTAGCAGAGTAGTAATGTTAGATGTGTTAGTGGTCCAACTGTGTGTTAGTTGTTGTGGTGGTCAGTGAAGTATTAAGGTGTTGTTTACGTCTGAGGAGCAGTCAGTCAGCTGGAAGGTGAAAAGGTGTGTCTTCATTTGATCGTCCCGGGCCGCAGCTGTTTCCTGTACTGAGGTAGGGGTTGTGTGTGTGTGTGTGTGTGTGTGTGTGTGTGTGTGTGTGTGTGTGTGTGTGTCCTGTAACCAGAGACCATGTTTGTCTCTGTGTAAAGCTGTCCTGACCTTCTCATTCTCTCTGATCTCTCCCTCCCTGACCACTTCAGGATGATTATCTCTGAGCTCGACTTACACACATGTGATTATGCACATGCACACACACACACACACACACACACACACATTTATCAAAACATCTCTCCGGTGCCTATACACTCACATTGTCCTTCTTCTCGTTCATCGTTCTTCTCTGTCGCTCTGTCTCCATCTCTCTGTAACACACGCAGATCAAGTGTCTCTTGATGCTGTATCAGCTAATGACACAGAAAGGCCGTCTAGCCAAATGTCACAATACGCTAATGGGAGCGGCTCTACAGGCTGTCAGGAGCAGCATAACGAGCTATCTTGTTGCCATTACTCTGTATTGTACTGTGGTAGCATCACATTGGACAGCTGTTGAAGTCATCTCACATGAATAAGTCTGGAATTATAATCCAGTCTGTTGTTCTATCAAGATTGAAGTTGATATGGAAAAAACATGTTTTTTTCTTGTTCTCTGTCCTCTCAGGCTCATCGCCGTCCCATTAAGCAAACATTTAGGTGTGAAGGACCGGATTCGGATTCGAGCAGCTTCTGTCCCAAAGCTGGAGAGCTTCTACAAACAGAACAGTCGGCAACCATCACAAGTTAGTATTCCTGTTCCTGTTCCTTCTTTTGACAGAAAACCTCTCTTGTCTCTAACCAATAATGTCCAAATCATATTTTAGTTCCCCTCACTAAAATCTCCTAACCGTGTAGCCTTCAGTTATTTCCTTGCACTCACAGCAATAAGCTTTACGAGCAGCGGCAAGCACTTTGTGGACTTTTTTTTGCCCCGAGTTTCACTCTCTGGCTTCATACAGGTGGCCCTAACCTTGTTGGGGCTGTATGCAGCCTGAGAGGAGGATCTGCAGAAAGAAGTACTGCCACCTCCTCTGTGTGTTTTTCAAAAAAAAAAAACAATATTTAATCTATATTTTGATCTACAGTTAATATTCTCCCAAAAAAGATGCTAGAACTGAACATAAATCAGTCAAAAGGCGGTAAGGGACAATGCTCTTTGTAGTAATGATGCAAATGTATCTATTTATTTATTGGTTTATTAACAGGAACAGTGCACATTAATGAACATTTTTGTAAATGTGCCACAGTTGGCCAAAAGTCTATTTTTCATCTGCAGTCCCTTGACAGGTGTTACAAAGTCATTCTAATTAAAAAGTCCTTGAAATCATTCATAAGCATGCAGAGCAATAATGAAAAGAGAGGACACCATTATACTATTATAAATGTGATTATAAGTAGTTTTAATGCACTAATAATACAGCAGTTTACACCGCATTTCTGATTTTTTGTAAGATTACCATTATTACTGAAAGCATGATAACCAGTTTTATCATAATGTATTATTAGCTGGATTAATGTAAATGTAGTTTTTCT
The DNA here is from genome assembly GCA_008360985.2 of Macquaria ambigua. NCBI lineage: Eukaryota > Metazoa > Chordata > Actinopteri > Centrarchiformes > Percichthyidae > Macquaria > Macquaria ambigua. Next base: position 103,599 of record VMKM01001127.1, on the reverse strand, counting down.
TGATCCTTGATGTCATTATGTCTAACCTACACCCCTGGTTACAGCGGGAGGAGATAAAAATGTGTCTGAAAGTAGTTCTTCATGTCAAACTGGTGCATGTCTCCACAGATAATCCTGCAGAGCAGTGTGAGAGTAGTGTGTTTATAATAGAAGGAAAATGTGTGATCTGCTAATGCAAGCATGTGGAGGTTTGCATACATTTGCAAAGCAAAATGCAGACAGTGAAAAGATGGATGTGAAAATGCATGAGTAGTAGCTATCACAATGTTGTTAGTGTGTGAGTGTGGCTGAATCTTGGCTGAAGAGCGAGACTGTTCAGCAGTTTTATTTGGATGAGTTGTCGGCTGTCTCGGAACAAGGAACTGTTAAATAAAAGGAAGTCCCCAGAGAGATTTACCTAATTCACATGAGGCTAAGTGATAGATGTGTTGCAAAGTTACAATAATTAGTCATGATACAGGAAATTAAAATGTTTTCTGTTAGGTGTATTCCCTCTACAGTGTGAGAAAATGTTACTTCCTTTAAACAGCTCCACCATCACTATGCTCTATCAGGTATCAGCATCACCTTTCATTGGCATCGTTAACCTCCATTTAAAAAATAGCACAGCACCTATGTAATTACTGTATAATTGCAAGTGCTCCATTGTGCAGAGAAAGTTTTATTCTTTTCCCCGTAATCAGTGAACAGGTACACACAAATTACAGAGACTAAGACTGATCCGCCCACCTCTTGCTTTCGTTTGGCACTGATGTTCCTGTTCCCAAGCAGTGCTCTGCATCAGTGCAAATTCACTGCTCCTGAGCACTGCTTTGTGTCTGTGTGCCTGTGCATGTGCATGCATGTGTGCCCTGACGTATTTGCAAATCGGCTCTTTCCATGTGACCTGGACTAGAAGCAGCAGCAGCACCTGTCTGGTGTCTTTGTTGTTCTGCCATGGAAATACCAGGCCACAGAGGCACGGCGGAATAGAGAATGTAGTGTGATATTTATCTGTAAGATGCAGGTATTTGCACAGCACAGTCGGGGGTAAATGTTGCACCATCAGCATTGTTGGCTTCAAATTTTATCCTTTAATACAGCACAAGTAGAGTTCTACACATAGCCAGTGTAGCTAAATGAAAAGATGCAAGAATGACTACTCATCACAGTAATTAAGTTCCTCCTTGCGCAAGGAGCTTTGCAACAGTAACACAGGATGAAGTATCAGGATGCAGAAAGAGAGAGCAGGGAACAGTACTCTTGTTACAGACACAAATGGTTGGATTAAGCACATTTATCATTGTAGGAGTCCTCCATTTTGATCAAATAAACAGCTTGTATGATCTGCATTTTCCTGTAATAAAGTAATAACACAGCTGTCAGGGAGATCAGCTAGGAGCTCTGGCTGGAAATATCTCACATGTGGAGTATTGCATCTCAGCAAGTGAGAGAGCAGCCAGCAGCAAGCAGCATAAAACGTCTTTACACGTTGTCTCAAGTGCAAAGTTAAGCCTTGTAACCCTTGTATGTGTGCACCCATACTGTATGTGTGAATATGTGTGTATATGTGTGTATTCAGAGTGAGGTGGCGAGCTTGGGGAAGCAGTGTGGACTCTCCCAGAGAAAGATCCAGACCTGGTTCAGACACAGAAGGAACCAGGACCGACCCAGCAACACCAAAAAGTTCTGCGAGGCCTCGTGAGTTTTTATTCTCTTACACACAGTTTTGTGTGTCTGTCCATTAAAGCTGCAGCAGGCTAAATGTTTGAGGGACCAATCTTGTCAGCCCAAATGCCAAAGTGGAGCAGCAGCAGAGCAGAGCACCTCACCACTCAGACTGAGATGGTGTCATTTTGCACTGTTTGGCTGACTGCAGGTTTGTTGTGTGAGTGAAGTACAAACTCTCTGCTGAACAGCGGCGAATGCTTTGTTTAAAGGAAACTGCTTCCCTTTAGTTTACTGATGTCATGTGACATGATGTAAAGTTTTAAATTCTTGCTGCTGCTTAGTTCACCATCAGTGTGCAAATTGCCTGGTGCAGATTTCATGTCACAGAGAGCTTAATGTTTCTTTTATTTATTTTTCATGGTGGATGTTGTGTAGACATATTTTTACAGAGGTCCCTTCAGCAAATGATGTATAAAGTCTCATATTTTGACTTAAAATGACTTATTTCAAAATAAAATGAGGTCTACCTTTACAGGAAAAAACTAATTACCATGTTTTTTAAGTCTGAGCTGTGTTTGTTTTTAAGGCCAAGCCTTTTTTTCCAAAAGAGAATTACATCAGTAAAATTCAGCATGTCAGAATGAAACCTTGTTGTACGACATGGCTCCTTGACACTTTGACAATTTGTTCCTGATAAAAACGAATTCACTAATTTAATTTATACCGTAGCCTCTAACAACTGATGGTGTTTATTTTTATCTGTGCAGCTGGCGTTTTGTCTTCTACCTCGTAGCGTTCACTGCAGGGCTCGGCTCTTTAATTAATGTAAGTCTGTTAGTCACTTTTATTCCTTTTCAAAGATAAGCAGGCCTTCATTACAGACACAATGTGTAGGAATAGCAATGCTGTTACAATGCTGGATTTATTATTGGGTGTGAGCTATAATATAAGTGAGCAGTAATGCATTTCAGAGCCCCGTGTGTTGTCATAGTCGCATGTACAACTTTATTTGCTTGCAAGGCTTGAATTAATATTCAGGTATGTATCATGTGACTGATGATTGTTTGATCTTCCAGACTCCGTGGTTCTGGGATCACAGAGAGTGTTGGAGGGGTTATCCCAAACAGGTGAGCAGGAAATAGCACAATTTGAAATGAAAGTTGTGATGTTGTTGATAGATAACAAAAACAAAACATTGTCAGGCAGTACTTCAAGGAAACAATCTAACCTATATGTTTTTCTTTCATGCCAGAAATGCCTGCAAGAACTTTCACTACAACAGAATAGGGTTAGATTATTATATAAAATAGTGAAATAGTTAAAATTATTTAATTAACTAGTTGTTCAACTGGAATTTTTGATAATTAATTGATCACGCAAAAATGCCAAACATTCGGTTGTTCCAGCGTCTCAAATGTGAGGTTTTGCTCCTTTTCTTTATTTTATATGATTGTAAACTGAATATCTTTGGCTTTGGGCTGTTTGTCAGACAAAACAAGATGTTTAAAAACCTCACCTTGGGCTATTTGAACTTGCAATGGGCATTTTTCACGATTTCCTGACAATTTATGCCAGATTTATTGGTAGTGAGAATAACTGTTGCTCTATATACAACCTTAATTCAACCTTGTCGCTGGCACAACTTGGACACACACTTAAACCATTAAAAGAAAAGTGATTAGAAAAAACAATGGCTGGGAGGGACCCAACAAAACAAAGTCTTTAGTCTTGTTACTGTTGAAGGATTTAGCCACAGAAGACTTTGGTCAGTACACTCCACCCACCCACTAACTTTCATCTCCACTCCTCCACTTCCTTTACAGCTGGCCTGAATGCTTGTGTGTTTCCAGATTTTATTTTTTGAAAAGCTAATATCTCTGCGGTGTTGATGACAGTTAGTTATGCCTGCAGGTCGGCATTCCTCCGGGAAAGACAGCCTTCCCTTGCGGGGTCATGGCTTCGAACAGAAAGCACTAGAAAAAATGCAAAGCTCTCTCTATCTGCAGTTTGACTGATTACAGCTCCTGCAGGCAAGACTGCTGCTCACTGTTTTTTTGTTCTTTTCTGAGGTCTTGTTGCCTCCGACAGAGAGAAAGGATGTGTTTTTAAGGGTTAAATGCCTCAGTCAACTTCCTACCATTGTGGTGCTGCAGACTCTGAATGTTTGGATTTGAGAGTACACACCACTTTTTTTGAATAAAAACACTTCCTCTTTTTGAAAGCAGGTTGACAGTTTTGTTGATATACAGTATGTTCTTTATGGGAATAGTTTTTGCTGTAAATGCTCAGTCGTGTGGAATCCTGTAGTAGTTTTAGGACAAAGGGTGCTTTTGGGGGTCCCATTACCTCCAACCTCCCTAAATTTTCAGATCTTTCTCAGCACACACATGCAGGAGGGGCCAAAGTCACTCTGCAATATCAGTTCATTCTACTCTTTTAGCTTTAGCATACATCTACAGCATGTTTTCCTGAGGCTGCACAGATAAGCAGGATGATGGAAATGCTTCTTTTGCAGCCACATACCAGTGAATGTAAAATTCTGACTTATTGTCTCTCTCTTCCTCTCATTCTGTAGCCGGTGGCCGAGGCTCATCACTGGTATTACATCTTGGAAATGGGCTTCTATTTGTCGCTGCTGCTGTGTGTGTCTGTGGATGTCAAGCGAAAAGTGAGTGTGAGCACCCCACCCCCCCCACCCCACCCGCCCCACCCCCCACCCCCCACCACACACACACACAAACTTAAAACCTCAGAGCAACATCCTGTTGGTTTTCAGATGGTTTCCTCTGTATTTCCTCTGATTTTGTGCTAGAGATTTGAACTCAAATGGTAAAAACCAGGAGGCTAAATATCATATCGCATACTCACTGCCTTTTTTTTTTCTTTTTTTGCATAGTGTAATCCAAGTGTTGTTTTTCTCTTGTGCAATTATACTTAATAAGGATTATGCACTGGATTATCTGTTATTACATCATAACTTTGTGGACTTTGCGTTTGCTCTCATTTTAAAACTGAGTGTTGCAGGATTTGAAATCTTTAGCAAGAGATTAGCACATACTGTAAAATTCACTGAAATAAAAATAGAAAGATCCAAAGATACTCAACACACTTTTAAATGTGCTCTAAACTACTCAGTTTGACGTTGCTGTGTTGCTAAGATGCTTTATATACAGAAATTACAGTAAATAATCAATGTAATTCATCTGTTTTCCATGTTTCTGTGTTTTATGGAAACCCTTTGAGATGATTGCTGCTGCAGCTTTCTGAGGCAATTTCCTAAATTCTGGGAGAGAAAAACTATAATGTGGTTTTGTGTGAGTCACCAGAGGCTCCAAGCTGTTGATCAAAGATTTCTGAGCTTCAAACACATCAACTAATCATTCCAGACAACGTAAATCTGCCTTTCCAATACTTGGACAGAACTGATGAACAAGACCACAGATGGAGAGCTGCTGAAGTCTTGGTTACGCTACTGTACATCCTCGTCATACTGTGTGGTCTCTGTGTGTTCATGTGTGTGTTCCAGGATTTCAAGGAGCAGGTAATTCATCACATCGCCACCCTATTCCTCATCAGTTTCTCCTACTGTGGCAACTACGTGAGGGTTGGCACTCTGGTGATGTTGGTGCATGACTCCTCTGACTTCCTTCTGGAGGTAAAACACCACATCTGTGTGAATTGATTCATTCAACAATGTGGAGGAAAGGGAAGGAGGAAATACAAATACAAAATGCATTACTGAAATGTACTGAAAGTTGAGTGAATTCCGTCTACTCACATACAATACACAAAACACAAAGGTCACAGAGAACTTGACTTGAATTCAGCCATTGTGTATTTATTGTGCAAGGTTTCCTATCCCTACACCCTAACAACTTATAACCCTAAACATTATGGTCCATGCTAAAAACTAAAAACACCCTTTGTGGCTGTAAAATCATTACCTGCAAGTCCCTCGGCGAGACAATAGTTGCATTGTTCTTGGTTTTATGAGGCTGATTTTCCTGGGTGTAACATTTCACTGATAACATCTGAAAATCAAGACTGTCACTGTCATCTCAGAGCTGAGGAAATATGTAGAGCTAGTCATGTGACCTGAGGCGTGACTGGGTGTCATCTGGCCTCTGATAAAAGTCATAAAGGGACAATGATGTGGGTGTCATATTCAGCCAGTAGCTCTGTACAGCCAGGCAAGTGTTTCTGTTTCTGTTTCTGAGTAGGGGAACTGTTTTGGTATATTATAAATTGGTAACCCTATTATATTTAATAATTACAGAATATTAATCACATTTTGCCCTGTGAAAGTCTGTTCTGAACTTCATTGCCTGAATTCATTTATCTCAATCCCGCCATCTCATTTTACAATAAGTATTACATTTAAATGATGGAGGTCTCACTGCTTCTAGGATTTAAACTTAAGGGAAGACTGTAAGCAACATTTGTTTTTCTTGTTTTAAATTTTGAAACTTCTTTTGTTTTTGGTGATTCATTTTTCCTTTGAAAATTGGACTATTGGCAGTGATATTTCCTATGTTACAACAAATCAAAATTGATTAAATAAGGCCGGGTTAGGTAAGTGGGAGACTATCCTGCTGTCAGTTTGAAGCACTGAACCTCTTTTTAAGGTTCAGTGCTTCATGTAAGTCACTCTAGGGTTGTATGCAGAGATTAATCATAGATGTAAGGTGTAAGAGTGTTTGGTCACTCTTTTTTGCAGTTCCTGATGACTAACAGGTACTTTTTCTTCTGAAAGTCTGCCAAGATGTTTCACTATGCTGGCTGGACGAGAACGTGTGACTCGCTGTTTGTCATTTTCTCTCTGGTCTTCCTGGTGACGAGGCTGGTGGTGTTACCTTGCAGGTAAAACATCATGGTGGAATATGACACTTTATTTATGTTTTTTCCTGATTTTTGCGCTGTTTTCTCACAGTTTTTGTTTGAAATTGTGTAACCAGATGTTAACATTTTCCAGCAACAAACACATGGCATTGCAGATAGCCTCAAACTTGGGAGTCGCCAAGTTTTTAGGCTCCCTGGCAAAGAGATGATTTTGCCAGTTGAGAAACTTGTGAGTTGGTGCTGGAGCGATACTAAAACTGACTGTGTCTTACTGTGTATGTTTCCCAGGGTGCTCCACACAACCCTGGTGGTGTCTCTAGAATTCTTCCAGCCCTTCTGTGGTTATTATTTCTTCAATACGCTGCTGTTGGTGCTGCAAGCTCTGCACGTCTTCTGGGCTTATCTCATCCTGCGCATGGTTCACAAGTTTGTGTTCCTGGGCAAGGTGAGTGCAAATGAAAAGGGAAGTGAATGACAATGAGTACAGTCACTTTGGGACCAAAATTTGTTTTATGTATGTATTATTTTCCTCATAGGTGGAGCGGGATGAACGTAGCGATGAGGAGAGTGAGGTGGACGATGAAGAGGAAGAGGAGGAGCCTGAGGAAGAAGGGGACGAGTGCAGCTGGGAGCAAAGAAAGGGTGCAATCAACTCCAAACTGGCATCGCTGGCTAACAACTGTGTCCTGAACAACCTGACCAACCAGAGGAATATAAACAGCAGGCTGCCCAAAGCCAGATAGTGGAGCAGCCTCCTTCCACGTCTACCAAGCTCCACTGGAAAAAGAAAAGTTATTTCCCCTGCCGCCTGTTCCAGATGAACTCATTTCTGACATATGATAAATACATATGGCTTGTGTACATCCAACAAGGTCCATTAAGTCTGCACCCTGCTTATTTTGAAGAAAAGAGGGTGAAGAAGCACAGATGATTGTAAATCTGCACATCCAGTGTGAGATTAGGAAGAAATGCCATCATTACTGTCACCCATACCGCTGCATACTGTAACAATATATTTGGCAAAACAAGGAGATAGTGAAATTTAATTTAAAACAAATCATATGTGTTGCTTTTGCAGGTTTTATATTTATTCTGTTTCTCTTCATTGTACTATAATAACTTGTTTGTAAATACATAAGGATACAAGTACCTGGACTGTGTTATAATGCATTTATCCTTCTTTGGTCAACAAGAAAAACTAAATGTTTTTTATACAAAATCAAACTGTTCTAATCTAATATGTGGTATAATATGTTTTAAACAGAGCAAACTTAAGCTAGAATTTAACAGTAATTCACTCCCACAGCTTTGTATCCACATACATGGTATGGTTGATTGTACATAGACTATTAAAAACATTGATTGTAGTAAATCTGTTGATAAACCACTTTATATATCTATTTTTTATGAACCGTTTTGTCCAACAGGTAATTTTTATGTTGTTGTAATCTGTGGCAGAATATAAAAGCCCACTGCAGAAGTCCTTTAGGGATGATAAAGTTATATTTTTCTGTGATAGGATTTGATTAAGTCGGTTATGTTGAAGCTCACTTCTTAGAAAAGATATAGCGCCCCCTGGTGCACAAAGAACATGTGCTTGCAGAGAAGGCACTCCCCATGTCTGATAAAATGATGCCTTCACAAAAACATGTACTGCTCCTAGAAATATGGACCATGTGTGTGTGTGTGTTTTTTTGTTTCTTTTTCTACTTTGAATATCATTGTGACAGGCAGCATGATTTCTCAACGAGGTTTTTGTTAAGGTTTGCTCTACTGGACTTTAGTTTTGTGCCTTGGCTGCTGTTTTTACACTATTCTGTGACAAGCACTTGATTTTAAGCTCTGTGTGTAAGTAGATTTACCTTTACTGGACAAACACACGGGCCAGGCCTTACTGTGACTGGTTTTAATGTTTTGTTTGAAATGTTGGTGAGGCTGCTAGGTATGAGCCATGAGAAGTATGCACACACACACACACACACACACACACACACACACACACACACACATAAGTATGATGGGCATTAGTGAAATGTGAGGTATTTTAGATAGTGGACTTGAAGAAAAGTCTTTCTGAAATGCAAAGATTTAATGGTTATTATAAACGTTGATGACATATTTTGATATGACTAGACTGTGTTCTACTACTTTACTAGGAACAAGAGGTGATTGGATTTTACATGTATTTAAACACGGTGGAAAAACTACAGTACACTCATGGTCATTACCTTCCAAAAACTGGTATTACATTTTCATAGGTTAGTAAGAGAAACTGTTTAAGATAAGTGGTTGCTGCGTCAACTTACTGCATCTAACGAGATTTTGTATAGAAACAAGTATGATAGGTGTAGAAGCAGGGTTGTGTCTGACTCTGAACAGGGACTTAATAACACTGGGGCCCACAACACAAGGTGGGATTTAAGTTGTTGAGGACTAAAAGGGCTGATCCACCGAATAACACACTCATGACCCACACAAGAATATTGCTATTTTTAATTAAAAACAGATAGAAAACCAGGAGAAATGTCATGTTTCCGTGAAAGTAACACCTGACTGTTCTCATGTGAGTGCAAATGGATGTTTTGTTGATTGTGTGGCCAGTTGAAACGTTTTAATAAATTACTTGTATTGAATAAAATAGCACTGCTGTCTTATTTTAAGCAGAATATTTTACTAATCTTGAGTGTGTGTTCACTCTGTCCATTTTTTTACATTTTTCAATTAACACCTAAATCATCACCTCTTACATAAAAATGTATGTGGCAAGTGCTCCGTTTAAGGCAAGAATGACACCTCTAATACACAATAACAAATAGTGTTGTGTAGAGTAGATTAATGCATCTTCATTCAGTCACATCACACACTATCATGTGACCAGTCTCATGGTGACACACCCTCTGAGGGGCACAGGGCAGGGTATGGCATCATCTACCTCAATGCAACTGTCTATGTAAGGGTCCATCAGCACCATGTTTGGGAATGCGTTGTTACTCTTCCTCTCACTGACCAGGTATATCTGGCCGCTGACTGTTGTGCAGCCAGAGAAGAACTTCCTGTCCAGACATTCCTCCTCCAGCACAGTCCACTCATCCGTCTCCACGTCAAAACGCAAAGTTTGGCCTCCAAACAGGTAGAGGGCACCGTTGAGCTCTGTGGCAACCAGGTCATATCTGTGAAAGGGTTAAAAAATAAAGTTTAATTGTCACCTACTTACCCTGCCAACTCAGGCTGAAAGGAGAAGATATTTTGACAAAAACAATATGCTAATAAAGAAATATCACTTTAACAATGTTAGAAAGCAAAGCCGGAGAGTTAGTGCATTATTGAAAATCCACCCACCGTGGAAATGGAGAATAGGAGACCACATCCCACTGATCCTCCTTCACCATATACCTCTGAATTCCACCATACGCCTCCCCGTTTTCATCCAGGCCACACGCCACGTAGATACACGACCCCAGAGCAGCAGTGGCTGCCCTCTCCACAGCCCTAATCATGGGGCTGACCCCCTCCCAACCCTCCTCTGACCCCAGGACCAGCCTTTCTACATCTGCCACGAGCCCTTCATCCATGCTGCCCCCCAGGACATACAGTACGGAGTCCAGTCCTATGGAGCAGTGGCTGTGCCTGGACTTCTGCAGGGCCGGTCCATCCAGCCAGCGCTGGTTCCCACATTCGTATATCCTGACCCAGTCCACACTGAACCACAGCACGTCCCGGAAGTAGCCGCCTGTCACAACCACATTGTCTCCTACATAATGAGAGAATCAGAAAATAAAGAAAATGTAATGTTAGGAAATATATGACAATTCTAATGTCAAATATACTGTATGTTGTTATTTGGCATTTAATGTAAGAACAAAGACAGATGACTGATGAAGCCTTATGCACCCCACATGAAGGATAAATACACATTCAGCCCCTAACTCATCATCCTTTCATCATTATCCTCATCTTCATCACCATGAACATCACCATTATCATTATTCAGCCATTACCTACTGCAGCTACCGAGTACTGTGTGAGGTTCTTCCTCTGCAGGGGTGCACAGCTCTGCCATCTACCACTGTGTGGGTGAAACTGGTACAGTGCCTGTTGCTCCTGATCGTGAGGCCCGCCCAGGACAAAGAGGGTCTCTCTGGCCGTGGTCCTCCTCATTGACCTGCCCATTGACCAAGATGTTGGAAAATGATCATTCAGCATGCAGATGAGCTTGGCTCTGGGGTCAGAGCTTTTCATTCTTGTCAAAAGTTCTGTAATAAATGGCAAAGAGAGCGACTCGGGCCTCACCAGCTCAATGAGCTCCAGAAAATGTTCTTCTCGTTTTGGGTCAAATGACACCCAGCGTAGGGTGGCCTCCAGTGCCAGATCGTCTTTATGGATGGCCAGATCATCACTGGCAAGAAGGTCTGCTATGGCCTCCTTAGACAGGGACAGGAAGTCCTCTTCAGCGACAATAGCAGAGAAGTGTGTGAGCACCACCTGTCGTGCTGCCTTGTAGAGCTGAGAGCAGCCCAGCCACCAGGCGTAGGCCATCATTCCCAGACAGTTACTGAGGTGCAGCTCACGCTCCAGGAACTTGCAGCACAGCAGCCTGGCTCGCTCCAGTTGTAAAAAGTCTGCGGTCTCAAAGATCCCCAGAACATTTTCTCTGTCCAAAGCTAGGTTGGATGTCCTGCTGTATCCCATCAAAACTCTGAAATGCTGCAGGCCCACACCTTTGATCTCAACTTTCCTTTTGCTGCTCTCTATGCCACAGCCAAAAAACAGAGCCCTGAAGTAGGGACTCTGGACTGCCAGCTGTTGACGGTTGACATGAAAACTCTCTCCTTCTACACATAGAATAGCATCAGGGATAACATCAGGCTCAGGGTTACAATCTTTCACATGTAAAGCAGATTCATCCTCCTCAAGTTTGTTTATCTGTTCAGAGAGAACTGTGAATTTAAAGTTCTGAGGTTTAAGCTCTGTGTCGGCTCTGCAGGCCATGTCACGAGAAACAGATACACCAACTGTCTTCTGCATAGTGCCTCGTCCTTGTTCTGGTTTACAACACACCAACTGGTGGTATTAATAGACTTTCCCCTGGGTGACTGCTGGCTAAACGCAACAAGGAAAAGGAGGTCAGTTTGAAAAACAGGTGCTAATTATAACATGAGGATGCCAGGGGCTTATAATTTAACACTAATTGTTTGATTTTTAAACTCTGATAATTTTCTCGGGTTAGTAAATTAATAAGAGAGTCAACAAACTAATAAACAACAAACCAATGACGTCAGCTACATGCGCTCAACGATTTGATTGGTGGAACATTTCTGAGGTCAAAGTTTAACTTCCGTGTCACACAGCTAACATGGCGGTGAGTTCGTTTTTGATTTCATTCAAACATTGTTTTTACCTTTGCACCCATTAACCTTGTCATGGATGTTGTTAGTCAGGTCATGTTTATTCCGAACATGACCTGAGATGTAGAAGAACTATTGGAAAGTAACGTGTGGCGTTTTTCTTACATTTGCTAACTTGGCTAGCCACGCAAAGCTAACCTCAGGCTAAGTTAGTGTGTGTGTATGCGGCTAGCTTGCATGTGACTTATTTACAAACAATGGTCCATTTGCTCTGTGTAGGATAAAGAAAAGAAGAAAAAGGAGAGCATCTTCGACTTGTCAAAATACATCGACAAGCCGATTCGTGTGAAGTTTCAAGGAGGACGAGAGGGTAGGTGGATTCATCCTGATAATAAGCTAATGCTAATCAGTTCAGCCAGTGGTAGCGGTACATGTGTGGGCATTGATTCCCTCGAAGTCATTGAATTGATGTAAGCTTGGCTAATATAAGCTTTACACTGTGTATTTCCCCTCTCAGCCAGCGGTGTCCTGAAAGGTTTTGATCCTCTGTTGAACCTGGTGCTGGACGGAACAATCGAGTATATGCGTGGTAAGTTAAACGAATACAAACTCTCGGCAGGAAATGTAATGTATGCAAATCAAAAAAGGAGTCAAACTGGGCCAGTTTGGGCTCAGGAGTGGGCTCACTGTGACAGAGAAACATTGTCATGGGAAATGTCATTATGTACAACATGACACTGCAAGACATGTTCTTCTCTAATGGACACATTACTCACAAAATGAAAGAAACTTTATGGAGAGTCACAACTTAGTGACTTAGACTGACTGAGAGAAAACAAAGATTCATACTAGACTCTACCAACGTGTATAACCTGGTGTTTTGTCAAAGTATGTGTCCTGTTTGATTTGTGTTTCCATTTCCCTTAAACTGAACTCAACCTTAAGCCTTATCTAACCATAACCTGTCCTTCACCTAAAATATGCCCTGAACCCAACCAATGAGGGCAGCACTAAAGGAAACACTATTTGAAAGGGGAAACAGACTTCGACACAAGTCAGAAACTACTAAAGTAACACAAACTGTGATGTGTAAACTATGGAGTAGAAGTACGGATTATTGAGAATGGCAGCAATATGCCATTGCTGTTTCTAGTCTGCCAAACAAAAGTAGAAGAAGTGGTCACATGATGGTGTCTCTTTTTCCCCATCTATAGAGCTCAATGTCACTTTCAACTCCAAAACATGACTGTTTTAAAGTCACCTGCTTGTGCTTGCCCTAGTATATACAGGGCTTCATTTCAAAATATGTATTAGTGATGGGTGAATGAAGCTTTGGGGCTTTCTTTCTATTTGTGTCAAAAGCTTTGGGGCTTCAAATGCAGCAAGCACAGTGACATCTGGTGGCTTATAAAACTTACAGCAGCCCTTCAAGACTGGAGCCAAAGCACCTCTCTGATTTTAATAGTTTCAGTCTCATAAGGGTGAAATAAAAACCCAGCAGCCTGTGTATTATTATATTTAGGATCTATTTAAAGAGGCCCTGTGGAGTTTTCTTGTAATCTGTATAGTTTCTGTTTACATTCAGTGTTACTCACCAAAATGCATTGTGTGTATCCTTGAGGTCTAGCAAACGTGTTGAATGGATTTCCTTCCTCATACAACATTTACTTGCGTTTACTCGCATTACTACGACCTATACATCAGTGGAATAGTGCGAAATGTTTGGCAGGACTGTGTATCATGTGTCATCACATACACGCGCGTCCTCATACACTAATGTAACACTACTAGTGGTCAAAACTCCACAGGGTACCTTTTTAATAAGAACAGGTTCATGTGTGTCTGTAACCTTTGTCTATCCAGATCCAGATGACCAGCTGAAGCTGACAGAAGACACCAGGCAGCTGGGGCTGGTGGTCTGCAGAGGAACCTCTGTAGTGCTAATCTGTCCTCAGGACGGCATGGAGGCTATACCGAACCCATTCATACAGCAACAGGATGGCTAACACAGTCTGTCACTTGCTGAGTTACAGTCACACACACACACACACACACACACACACACACACACACACACACACACACACACACACACACACACACACACACACACACACACAAATACAACCATGCACACACTTGAATATTTTGTTTTTTTTGTTGTTTTAATTTTTTAAAAACATAACATTAACATTGCGTAAAACAAAGCAAATTTCTGTTATTAAAAATCATAAGTTTATCAGCAAAAGGACACTTTGAAAGCACTTCACTTTTGTTTCTGTCTGTGGTGTGCAAGTTTGCAAAGATTTGAGTTGTAAAGAGCCAACACGTTTGGGAAGTGTTAACAGTACCATTTTCTTTTTATTCAGAATAAGTCAACTTTTTACAATTCTTTGTTGTTTTTGATAAGAAAATAAAATGAAAATGTATGAGTGTTGTAAATTTTGTTCTCCCTTGTTTTTGTACATGTTAGATGTATGGATGGAGAACTAGATGGACTAGATGTGATTCAAAGAACCCTGAAAGTTGCAGCAATTTAATGAACTTTGAGCTGTTGCTTTCCAGTTGGAATTGCATCAGATTCAGCAGTCTGACCACTGGTATTTTGTATAATTATTGTCATTTGTACTGTCTGCAGCTTGGTGTCATTGCTGCCTAATTTGTCAAGAAAAAATAATTTTCTGGATAAATAAATATATAACAAATGCACCTGAGTTAGCTACAGCTAGCTTACACCTGCAGTCCTTTAAGGATCACACAAGCTAATAAATGTCATTTATCTTTTATAACCAACTATTCAGACCACTTGACAGACTTTTTAACCATTTAGTGGTAGTCTGTGGACAAACTGCTGGATTGGCTTCAGCTCCATTCCCATTTTCAGGCAGTAACAGAAGTATTTGTGATCTTTGAAAGTGTTTAAAGGAATAGAGGGAGTGTGTGTGTGTGAAGATAAGCCATTCAAGCCTGTCTGCACACTGACAAAGAGACATTTGTGGTAATAACTGCTTTGAGTAGGAAGTGCTTTAAGCAGGGTGGGGGAATAATGCAAGTAAACCGATTTACCTTTGTTAGGATTGTTCCTTTAAGGGCGGGGGGGCAGGAGCAGGAGGGATTCTGTGTTGGCTATTTCCTCAGAAAAATGGCAAGTAAATTGATCCAATTTGAACAAAAATACAAGTCATTTTAAATGGGGGCGCTGCTAGTAAAACACCTCACTCCCTCACTGTCAATCTAAGTGCTGTAGGTTAATAAAGGCACCTTAACTGAATAGAGAAGCTGTAATCCCAGTAAAAGGAGCCCAATGGTTTGCCAGGTGTTGTGAGCCCGGGACATGAATTCCAGGAGGCTTCGCTCCTCCTCTGCTGCTCAGTCACTGTGTCAATGGAGCACAGACAGGCGGCAACTAGAGGTAGTACTGAGCTCCTCTGAAGTGCACTGTAGATTTTTTTAATGCCCGGTTTTTTTCTGGCATCACTTATCTCCAACTTGCTGTAATGTGCGTTGTGTAAGGGAGTAGCCGATGTTTATTATTTACCTGGAGATTATGGGAGCTCTGAGGTGACAGTAGAAATGCCTGTGCACATCGGGGTGTAACCAAAGGGATCGAGATCGATGGGAGGAGGGTCGGCCGGGGATTCTGAAGCTGATCCGACTTTCAACTGAAAAGGTGAGTTACCTGCGGGACGAACACGGCACGCCCCTTGGCAGGTGGAACAAATAGAGGACCTCTCACTCTTGTCCCTTTTCTTCCATCCGTGTATCTATTCATGTGTGCGCCAAGCCATGCGCTGAGAACTGCGGGATATCGTGAATGTCAGCGTCCAGAGGAATGAGGGAAGAAAGAGGTGAGTGAGTTTAGTTCAGAACATAAAGCCTTTATTGTTTAGTGATGCACCTGGAGTCACCGTGCGTAATTTGCTGGTGCAGTGGATACCCTAACCGAGTCCATTTAGTCATTGAAATCCTGTTATCTGTAAAGCTTAAGGGAAAGTTGATTTGTTTTTAGTGAGACCTTTTTACACAACTGATTTGTGATCGCCAGGCAACACGGCCTCCCCGGTCTCTCTTACGCACGCCCACACAGTCTCAGCCAGCTCTCCAGAACAGATTGGTGTTTCTGTGTGGTCTTAACGAGTTTATAATCCTCATCTCTGTATTCGGAAACATCAGTGGGCTTTTCTTATATGTGCACCTGGGTTTTAAATTTAACAATTTGTCTCCCCAGCAAGCAACATTTCCATTGTTTTGATCATTTCATAAGTGGGACCTTTAGTCCTGATCGAAGAATTTTGTTCGTGTGAATGAAACAATATTATTCAGTAGCCTTTTTTATCGACTATCCGAGGATATGAACACACATTGTTATCGTTCCTCACAAGTCTGCTGAATGTTGAAATTATTTTTTCCAAACTACTTGTAATTAAAAAATTGACATTGCTAGTTTTTGGTTTACACATGTACAGAGTTTTGTCTGATATCATGCAAAGCAGTGGAACACAATACACATTTCCTGTTGTGATATACGATCAATACAGCCTTTATTAATGTCAGGATATTGATATCCACCCTGTTGTCCAGCCGTACCTATTCATTTACTATAACATCTCATTCTAGTGTCATATTACAGTGTCCTCAAATATTTGAGGTCATATCCAGTACAGGTAATTACAGATCAATTGTTGCTGTATTTCTTCTAGGTCTGGATCATGTTGTCTGTTAGGCATTATGATACTGGGTACAGCGGAATGTGACTTGTGAGGTTGGTGCTGTGAATCCAACATGGAGGGGAAGAAGGATGGAGGAGGAGGGACATGGTCTGCTCCCTCCAACTCTGCCTGCTACAGGAGCATCCTCATAGCCTTCCTCTTCTTCTTCCTCCTTATCGGGGTCTTTGTAGGCCTGCTTATTGGTGAGTCCACAGACAGTAATCACCACACAATCACATACTTAAAACAGTGCAATTTTACATGTTCTGAGCTATTTAGGATACTCTGTTTTACACAATTTTTAAACTTAATTATTCTGTGACAGTATCTGTAACAATGAACCATTTCTACTCTCGTCGTCGTTGCCAGCCTACCTGGTGCAGGAGCAGCATTATTTCATGGAGACAGTGGAGCTGCAGGGTCTGAAGTATGATCCTGTTCTGCAGGATGAAAACTCTGGTTTCTCCATAGTACTATCCTCCGTTTTAAAGTCCAAGGTTTGTCCAGACCGTCGGCACGTTGAGAGCCAATATTTCCTTTAAGTAGTGTTCAATTGTTCATTTTCACTTTCTTACAGATTAAAAATGTCTTCACTGCCTCATCAATATCACATCACTACGTTGATGGCAGTATGGTTGCCTATGGGTAAGTGAAAGCTGAACTGAGGTAGATAATTTACTCCAAGTGGGAAAAGCGTCTAGAAGATTAAACAAACAACACTGTCTTCCCAGTAACATTAATGGTGACGTGATGGCAACGTTCAGACTGGTCTTCAAGGTGTCCAAGGTCCAGCAGTATTCAGACAACTTTGTTCAGGACTTGCTGAGAGCAGGGCTCAGCTCAGCAATGCACGGGAAACCACTAGTGGTGCCAGAATTTGGAGAGATCGATGCTATCGTCTTACTGGGTAGTAAAACTATTCTGTCATTAGTTGACTGTCATGTGGCCCTACAAGTGGATGTGTGTAGTGGTACTGACAAAAATAGGCCACAGCTGTGCAGTGCATTGTCTCAGGGCTCACAGGATCTGATGTTTTTCTGTCTCCTCATTCCTAGGAGCCAGTGGGAAGTCATTTTATGCTATTGGAGATGAGATGATAGGTGAGTGAATGTGTTGTTAAAGTGTTCCTGCAAGTACATTTTCTATACACTTTCTTGGAATACCAAATGATTTTTGTTTTTAATATCAGGGCAGATAGTGTGACTTGTTGACTTGTTAACAGACAAATGTGTTAAATGTACTTTTCTGTGACTCCTTTAAAAAAATATATAGTTTAAAGAGCCAATTTAGCTATTTTCTGTGATTTTTAGAGGAAAGGTTCACATTTTTTTCAGGTCTTAAAATAATACTCACATGTCCATATGTACATTAAAAGAGTTGTGGGTCTCTGTAATCGTTCCTGCTGTTCATACTGGCCATGAAGAGATCCCTTCATCACGCAGTTCCAATGTATGAGATGGGGGGCGAAATCCACAGTTCTCGTTCTGTGCAAAAATGTATTCTAAAGTAGTCAAGTCAAGTGGGTATCCTCCAACGTTGCAGTATTTTTAGTAGAAAATTCCCTCATTGTGTTACTGTCCCACCACCAAGAAGGCAGGGACACAAAAAAGGGAATTTCGCACTAAAGAACTAAAACTTTGAAGGAGACTTGATTTGACTAATCCAGGCTACAAAAATCCTCTAATTAGCTTTGGCTGAACTTTAGAGTATATTGTTGCATGTAACGAAGACTGTGGATTTTGTCCCCCATCTCTCACATTGGAATCACATTAGGATGGATCTCTTCATGCACCATGAACAGCAGGAACGATGATAATACATAATGTACATGTGGCCATGTAAGCATTGTTGTAAGACAGACAAATACGAAAAATATGAATCTATTCTTTAAAGCCTTGTTATATCAGCTGAATTGCACTAAAGCTCAGCCACCCTTCTTGCACGTAAATACCTTACATGAAAACAAAAGACGCTATAAAGAAATATTACATGTATATGGTTTGATACCAATCTGTTTCCTCTCAAAAGATTGTTCTAATACCTTATTTATTCCTGTGATGCACATGTTTATATTGTACCATTTTCTGTAACTCTCATCCTGCCATTTTTCTATCATCTGGGCTCTCCAGCCAGGTGTCCTGACAACACCTTCACTTGTGACAACGGAGAATGCGTCACCAAGTTGAACCCAGAGTGTGACTTCATCCCCGACTGTGCAGACGGATCTGATGAAGCTCATTGTGGTGAATGACCTTTGAACCTATACATTTTAGCTACTACTGTCCTTTTAAACCTCATTGTGTGATTTTCCTTTTTCAGTCGATATTGGTAAAAAGCATGCATGGTTACCACAGACCACAGCAGAATATACTGGCACTGACAGGTCATATTGTAAATGTGAGGTTACTGACATGCCTGTAAGAAAAACCATCGCTGCTTCATCTCCATCTTGACCACATCATCCGACCTTTCCCATCAGCCTGTGGTACACGTCCTGCTATGGGGAGTCGGGTGGTGGGTGGCGAGGGTGCTCGGCAAGGGGAGCTGCCATGGCAGGTCAGTCTGAGGCTCCATGGACGCCACACCTGTGGAGCCTCCATCATCAACGAACGCTGGCTGGTCAGCGCAGCACACTGCTTTGAGAGGTAGGCAGCAATCATCATTTCCAAGTCACTGAGGAGTTATTTATAAATCTCTCAAGCAGTGCCATAACTACACTTGCTACAACAGCATTTAGTTAGTTAATCAGTAAATCTTTATCAGTGTAAATTGTGCTGTTAAGTGACTTGCATGTATATTTAAAGTTCTGTCATCTCTTACTTTTCTGCTTATAGAGACAACAACCCCAGAGAGTGGACGGCCCTGGTAGGGGCCAGACTGGTGAGCGGCGAGGAGTCCGAGTCCAAAACGATTAACATCAAGTCGCTGATTGTGTCTCCAGACTACAACCCTATGACCACTGACAACGATGTTACAGTGCTGGAGCTGGAGACCCCTCTCACCTTCAGTTCTTACATCCAGCCCGTCTGCCTGCCCTCCCCATCTCATGTCTTTTCCCCCGGACTCAGCTGTGTGGTGTCAGGGTGGGGCGCACTAAGCCAGTATAATAGTGAGTCTGCCTGCAGGAGTACTACGTCAGTAGTGTGACGACTGTTTTTAGCTTTCAGACGATTTTTTCTTATAACATAATAATGGCAAACAAATATATCCAGATACAATAACTAAACAGGACAATTAAGGCACTGAATGTCAATCAGTTGAGAAAACTGTATCCATCAACTTTAATGCAGGCTTTTAGACAAGGAAAAGATAACATTTTAGCTATATTATGATAACCAAAGTCCCACATGACATCTAGTCTCATATCATGGTATTATATTACTATATTTCTCAACTCTGCATGTTGTTATTCTAGATTTACAGTACATCCTTATAATCTTGAAAGCCATACCCCGACTCTTTTTATTGATACTGACTATTCCCAGTGCAGCATGACTGCATGTTGAAATACAATCAGTATGAGTAATTCAGTTGTCCTGTGCTCTTCTGTCATTCAGCTGAGGTGCCTCCCACACTGCAGAAGGCAGTGGTGAAAATCATCGACTCCAAGATTTGCAATAAATCGTCTGTGTACAGAGGTGCAGTTACTCAGAACATGATGTGTGCTGGATTCCTGCAGGGCAAGGTGGACTCGTGTCAGGTGAGTGCAGTTTCACTTGGTTCACATGATGTGGCTACAATAGCATGAGCTATCCACTTACAATGTTTTCTTACAATGCTCTCATGTCTCGGGGCAAAGTTTGTATACGTACACTGATGATCTGGTCTTCCTTTTCTGTCTTGAAACTATAAGTAGGGTCAAAGCTGGTCCCACCCTAAAAATAGAGGCCTGTAGGCTGTTGCTGTTATTTTCATCTCTGCATAACAGGATGTATGCTGTTCATATTGCAGTGAGAAAACATGGCATTCCTCCCCACTAAAGGCTCAGACTAAAACAATCCAAAGTATACATAACTGATATATTGCATTCCTGCAATTAATTTATCTCAATACAGAAATGTTTACTTGCTCAGCAACCCTGAAGCTGGTTTGGTGACCTCCTTATAAGGAGGTCTTGAACCTCTGTTCCACTTGTTTGCAGCTTGTCCTTCATATAGTAGGTCACTGGATTTTCTAAACAAGGTTAAAGGTTCAGTTTACTAATCCATAAAATCATGGAAATTACAGTGCTCCCATCCAAATCAATCAACACTGATTAACTGACACTAAACTGAACTTTAGTTGAATGGGAAAAATCACAGGACAGCACTGTGCTGGGCAACAGATCAGAGGTCTTGTATTTTCCCTGCAGGGTGACTCTGGAGGGCCTCTGGTGTGTGAGGGGGCCCCAGGGAGGTTCTTCCTGGCTGGGGTGGTGAGTTGGGGTGTGGGCTGTGCCCAGATCAACAGGCCTGGGGTTTATTCCCGTGTCACCAGGCTCCGCAACTGGATTCTAAGCCACACAGACCCCACCTTGGTCCATGATTACTCCCAGTATGCTCCCACTGTGCCAGTTACTGTGACAGAAGGACTCTTTAATGGTCCAGCAGTACACGGGACCACAGCCATGGATGTGTCACCTGCACCAACACTACCTGGTAATGTCATCCTGAAATCAGCTTCATTTATGGAATATGGAAATGGAATGAAGTCATAAATATACTATCACAAATGTGGAACTTGCTAATTTCTTTTGTAGTCTCACACTCATGCTACATGATCTGTCCATCATGTCTTCCAGTCTTGAACTGCAGTGGAAACTTCCAGTGTAGCGCCACCTCGTGCATCAGCAAGGTCAACCCAGAGTGTGACGGAGTCCCAGACTGCCCCAACCAGGCCGACGAAAGAAACTGTGGTAAGTTTACATGCCTAAAGGGGTGCACATGCTGGATTTAAAGGAAATGCTTCTGATGTGCGTTGTTGTTTCAGACTGCGGTGTACGTCCTGCGTTGGGCTCCCAGAGGATCGTGGGTGGAGTAACAGCTCGAAGGGGGGAGTGGCCTTGGATTGGCAGTCTCCAGTACCAGAGACTTCACCGTTGTGGCGCCACGCTCATTCACAGCAAATGGTTACTCACAGCGGCACACTGCTTCAAAAGGTACTGTACCACACACAAACTGAACCTAAACTTCCCCACAATAGTATTTGTTTAAATCAAAAATACATCTTCCTTTACATCCAGAATGGCACTGAGCCTGTTATAACATATTCTTTGTTTATAACCCCCAGTGATCCGAGCCCCACTAACTGGGCTGTGAGTCTGGGATCCGTGCTGCGCTCTGGGGTAGGAGCCCTAGTCATCCCCATCCAGAGGGTCGTCATCCACCCGGCCTTCAACGGCACCAACATGGACCATGATGTGGCTCTATTGGAGCTGGCAGTCCCAGCCCCTATGTCCTACACCATCCAGTCCGTCTGTCTCCCCTCATCGGTGCACCGCTTCCTTAAGAATGCAGAGTGCTACATCACAGGCTGGGGATCCATGAGGGAAGGAGGTGAGAGATTTAAAATCCCACTGACATCAGGCACAGATTTCCAGAAAGCATTATACAGTTGCAACAAACTGGACAACTGGAAATCATTGTCCACAGGGAATTTTAAGTGCCTCAGTTGAGAGATGTAGGTGAAAGCAAGAAAACATTGGAGGAGCAAAAGTTTCCACATTATTTTGATCCTAAAGACTCGAGAAAACAGTCTAACTGAGTCTAAAAATGTATTTTTTAAAATGATCATAAGGATTTCTGAATTGGGGTTTGCCCTTACAGCGCCATTATCCCATCAATCTTACAATATGATATAATATGATATGAAATACTATCAAATGGTCTGTTCACTCAAATTACAAAAAAACATAGTATTTCTCACTTACCCTTTTGTAAAGTAGCCATGTAGATAGTTTTGCTTTGAATGACTTCTGCTGCTACACCAGAACAATGGAGGTGAATGGAATTTGGTTTGTATTGCTCACAGCAGTAAAAAGAAATGATATTTACAAATCCAACAGAAACTTCCAGAAACAGTGTTGCAGTCAGACCCGCTAATATAATTAACATTCTCTGGCATAGGTTCATTGACCAACCTGCTGCAGAAAGCTGCAGTGAACGTCATTGACCAGGCAGACTGCCAGCAGTCATATGGAAACGTGCTGACTCCTAACATGATGTGTGCTGGTTTCATGGAGGGAGGCAGGGACACCTGTCTGGTAAGATGCAGGACATTATACTATGTGACACAAATACCTTTTACACAGCCTGGAAATGGGCCGGACATCTGGGTGGTAGTGGTAGTCTTGGCAGCGTCCGAGCGGTAAGATTGTGGACCAAGATTACACAAGTGAGCAGAGGCTCAGGGAAATAGGGCCATGGCTCTGATTTTACAGTGGATGGTTAACCAGGTCAGAGCAATGTAAATGTTGCCCTTTTCTCTTTAGAGGTTTCTAGGGTTTGTCTTTGAAAGAGGACTTCATGGTTTGAAACTACTTGTCGGATATAATAATTATGGTGCAAACATGATGGAGAAAACCAAGTGTTGCTTGTTCAGGAACATTGCAGCACTTGTGTGAGAGATGCTTATCTGATGGGAGAGAGAAGACTTTCTTTCCTAAAAATACAGAGCCCCCCCTTTTCACCCGCTCCCTCTCTGTAATCTTCTTATGTAAGGAAACCCACATGCATTCCTGTCTCGGTCAAAGCACCTGGCATCTCAGCAGCGATCCAAGTGACATTCTCTTGGTACCTGCTGCATCTTACTTACTCTTCTGCTTCCTCACTCATCCTTAATCAATTGTTTTATTCTCCTTTACATGCTGGAGACCTCAGAGCATTGAGGTTATTTTAATTTCTAACAAATTGTTAAAAGACACTCTTTTGTTCTTGTTCTCCCCTCTCTCATCCAGGGAGACTCTGGAGGGCCGCTGACCTGCCGTCAGGTCTCTGGCCAGTGGTTTATTGCTGGAGTGACCAGCTGGGGACATGGATGTGGGCGAATTGGTTTTCCGGGGGTTTACACTCGTGTGACCTCTGTCAGGAAATGGATATCTACATACCTGCCGTTCTGAAGAGGTAAAAAGGGAGCTGAATCTGCAAAAAGATGACAAACTACATGGACACAGTGGATTTTCCTGATACATCTTCTCCAGAAAAGTGTACTGTACAAGGACTAAAGTCATGCTAAAAGCCACTCACACATACTCACACATAGTTTCCACAGTATTGACCTGTGTGACCTTCTGGTCATGGGTGCTGTTTGTAATACTGTGCAATCATCTAAACTGGGACCATCCTCTTTCATAATGTACTGAAGAAATAAGGGCTAAACTGTGGCTTATGGACATTCTGCTAGAACATGCATAATTGAAAGTATTTATTTCAGTTATTTATTTTCCTGACTGGTAAACTTACTGTGCATGGTGTTGTGTATTTTTTTTTTCCTTTTGTGTGGGGTTCAGAATATATGTGGTTCATTTATGGGTACATTTCCTTGTCTTTGTTTGTATCTATTCTTAGGAAATAAGACAAAGATGCAATGTAATAATTGTTACTTGAAAGGAGGGTTTTCTGGGAGAAATATAGTTCTGTATGAAAAAGTGGTATTGGAATCAGCTTTAAAGGAAACCACATTTGACTTGAGTTTGTTAAAGGCAACTACTGGTGATGCTTCATTTATAGATATGCACTCTTTTTGATGAGAAACACAAGATTTATTGATTTTTTCATGAAAATAATTTGCTCACAATCACACTGCAAATGTCCACAGGCCTTTCTGGCTCTTACGTCCCTACATAAACTCATCAGGATAGAGGGGGGAACAAGGATTGTGGTTCCCAGACATCTGACAAACCATGCACAAAAACTGAGAAAGGTTCAGTGCCCCGTGTACAGCAAGCCAGACCCTGCTGAAACAAGCCCACTACTGTGGAGGACGGCAGATAGAGTGACAACTAGAAAACAGGTCAGACAAAACAGTTTTGTTCTCCAGGCGTACTTTGATATAGGACTATTTGAAGTCTTGTGAATGTCAGGTTCACGGTTGTGAAGTCTTCCTGGTGATTTTAAGTAGGTATTTTATTTAGAGTAAAAGCCTGTGTGTTGTCCCTTAAGGGCTCCGGTTGTGCTGCTTATTTTCTAAGCACCAATATTTAGTCTCTCTCAGAGCATAAACACAATGAAAGGAATGGGCAACAAGAATGTACACACTGCTGACTGTTTTAAGGAGCAAGTGTAGTGACTGAGAGACTTAAGTCCTGTTTATAGTTATCTGTATCATGTGTCCTAATTATACAGGCTCTTGAACACAAGAAACATTCAACCTTAGTTTGATGGCAGGAAGGTGTCAGTGTTTCTACTGAAGCCACACTGTAGTAAATGCGTTATAATTACTCAAAAAGAAAAACAACAAAAGCCATAGTGCTGCAGATGACTTATTTAAGATTGCCACGTTGCATCAGTACATTTATTTTCTAAACTGCTTATCCTATTCAGGTGCATAGGTGGCTGAAACATATCCCAGCATGCACTGCATAAGACAAGGGGTACACACTGGAAAGGTCGCCAGTCAATCACAGGGCTGGCACATACTTACAAACACATTCACACTTATGTTCACTCCAACGGACAATTTAGAGTTTCCAATTCTCCTGACCTACATGTCTGTGGACATGCAGGTCCAACTTGCAGCTTGTTACAATGCATGTTTACTTGTTAACCAGAAGATTCATTATTTATAACATAAAAACACAAATACTCAAACTTTGTTACTGAGCTGTTCCTCAGAGCAAAATGAAAATGTCCACAGAGACACTGTTATGGCTAGAGTCCACAGGCTCTTCTTGCCTGTCTGTGAGGTACTATAACAGAAGTTGATTGTGTGCTGCTGCCATGACACACCTGTGCACAGCTCCTGGCCTCCACCAGTGGTACACTGTGCTCCTCCTCAGCGGCAGCCTGAGGAAGGGAAGGTTGAAGAGATGTTCACATGCGAGCTCTTTCTTTCTGTAATCTGGAGTTGTATGTTCGGGACACGGTGTTCCAGGCGTCCATATACCGGTCCATACACATGGCAATACATTTCTGTGAGAACAAAAGCAGTGACATTAACATTAAGAAATAATGGATCTGTTTTAAGGCTTAAGATTATTTTCATTATAGATTATTGTGCCAGTTATTTTCTTTATTAATTGTTGGGTCTATAACTCATTATAAAATGGGAAAAAAATGCCCATTACAATTCCCAGAACTTAAGTTGACATAGTCAAATTGCTTGTTTTGTCTGACCCAACAGTCCAAAACCCAAAGTTCACAATCATAGAAATCAAAGGAAAGCATTCAATCTTCACATGAGAGGCCAGAACCAGTGGATTTTTCTTTGAAATGTGACTTACACAGTTAATAGATTATCTAAAGTATTACAGATTTTCTGTCAAGTTGACTAATCGTGGCAGCTCTAATCTTTTTGCATCTGAAAGCAAACTTAAAGCTCATTATGGCCAAACGCATACCTGCTCAGAGTTGTCCAGCGTGCTTCCAGGTTTACCTATGCACTTCTTGAAGCATTTGTCTGTCATTCTCTGAAACATGAAGAAATTGCTCGTTTATAATAACGTATTACTAACAGCTGACTTGCAGTTACAAAGGCAGTTCACAACATCCCCCGGTGAGCATTTATTTGACGTTTTGTAGATGAAAAGACTCTGACACCAGAATTATATCTGATTAAAGAGTCACGTTTTTGGACGTTAACTCTGAATCATACTTCATTAATGTGGTAATGTAATGTTATGAAAGGATTAATAAATGTGCTCACACTATCCCCAATAAACTTAACTATATTTAACGTTACTCTTCGATGTAGTAAGTTTGGGGTTAGTCTTGCTAGCTTAGCAGCTGTGCCCATTGATTTACCTGCAGCAGCTCCTGTGCGTTAGCCACCGCGATCTGGACCTTGACCTGCTCCATGATCATGCCGGGGTCCATTTTACCACCTGATCCACCTGCTGAGAAGTCTGACCCGAACCCGTCCATTTCTACCGGAGTCGTTACCGAAAACTGTAGCTTTATCGCCCTTCTATAAATGCACGTGCGGACAGCTACAGCTAGGTTTGGCTAACGTTAGTTTTCGATGCCCTTGACAGCGGTGGAAGACTGTATACGTCATTTCCGTATTGGGGATTCCGACATGGGAAATGTAGTTTTGGTGAGTGGACAAGGTCGGGTTGCAGTGCAATAAATACACCGCTGCCAGAAACATGTTCTGCGTGATATATTTAAAGCCATGTTTATAATACTTAAGAGACACAGACGACTTGTCAGCACACATACACCATCCCACTCAACAACACACGTGCGCGCACGCACGCATGTTTGCCACACGATGGCGATATACTCCACTCAATCACTCAAGTCTAACTCTCTAACGAGGTGAATTGTTTTGACTTTTTTTCAGGTTTGCTACCAACAGATATCTATAACTATAAATACAAATAGGTTTTCTTTACATATTATTAAATAGTTTAACGCACACATGATTTTGAGTTAAAAAACAAAAAACATTCAAATTAAATTATATCTCTCATTTACAAAATAGATATGTAATGCCAAGATACGCTATGATTCTGTTGTGTTTGTTTGTTTTTGTCATGTCTCGGTAAGTAATATGCATCCACAGAGTGTAATTTTAATCAGGATAATCCATATTGCCTTTTTCCATTGCATAATTATATTCCATTCATGTTCAGTCTGTCATTCCATGTAGTTATTGTAAGATTGCTCTGCCAACTTGTACATGTAGATGGAAAAATAAGTAACAATTCAAGTTAAAACTGAACATAGCTATGTGGAAAGCAGGAGCCAACAACTTAAATAGAAAGTCATAAGAACCTCTGCATTGTTTGGTGTTGAGGCCTGGGCAAGAGGATGACCCCCTCCCAGGACCCCTCTCCTTATGTTTCAGACTGGATGACCTCACTGAGAAGACCACCTGCCTTGAGTGAACAAATATGTGGTACAGTGAGTCCGCAGGCAACAATGGAGTGGCGGTTACTGTCATCTAAACAGACACTCTGAGCGGCTTGTTGCGATGCTGGGGGCATTGAGGAATAATTGTGGGGGGTCTGATTACTGGCGTGCCTGCCTAAGAGTAATTAATGACCAGTTACACAATGCTTGATCCCAAGCACATGCAAATACACACACACACACACACACAGTCCTCAAACCAGTTTGGCTTCAAGCCACTGGGCTGAACAGGGGGAAGGGAGGTTTGGGTTAAAGTGCAGCAAAATGAATTAACCCTAGATTACAATCATGAGTTCATTAATCTAATCTGCTTAAATTCTTAATCTCCTTTAGGCACACTTGTGTGTATGAAAGCATTTGGCCCAGTCAGCTACAAGGGAGGCCTCTGCAAGCACGGGCAACAATGGTTATGAGAATGTGAATTACGCACGAGTGTGTTTATGGTGTCAAACTTTGAGGTTACACAAAGACTGTTAGTGGTTACTTCAGGGCTTTCATGTGTAAAAAAAAAAACATGTTGGTGACTTGAGATATGATTGGTAGTAGTGGGAAACAATTGGAAATAGTAGATAAAAGGAAAGCTGACTGAAAAATGCTCACATACAGGAACAGCAGCAGCTTTTAATCTTCAAAAGTAGCTGTTGAGTGGCAGTAAGAGGGAGAGAGAGAGAGAGAGGGAGGGAGGGAGGAAACCTGAGCAGTGTGGCATCCAGTCTGGTAGTGGTGTTTGTGGTGTTGGAGATCAGTCAGCATGTGCACGGACAGTCTCTACCAGTCAGTCAGTCCTGAGAGGGAGTAATTGTCCCCACAGCCTCTATTGTTTGAATAAAACCTCAAATATGCAAACTATCACAGATCCATCAACTGTTTCAAGTACATCTGCAGTGTTCAATTTTCCATTTCTGACTATCATTCTGTCTTCTTTGTTGACTTCCATGGGGCCTTTTTTCACAGCAGACATTTTGACTTGTTAAAGCAGGAAAAGCACAGGTGCAACTATTAACATTAACGATGGCTCTGTTCCATTTAAGTTAAGTGCAAGCCAAAGAGCCAACATGCACAATAGCAAGGCCCTGGAGGTGGCACACTTAAATGGAATGAAGCCATTATTAATGTCAATAATTACACCTGCAGACATGTTGGGACATGTCCCAACAAAGACTCAGAAAAGAGACTTAATTCTTGAATCAGTTCGCTGTTACTTAAAATTCTACAACTATCTCTATTTTCATTCCTCATTCTCGTCCTGATTGCTCTCATGAGTACTTAAATCCTTCAGAAAATGCCAGGAATTCAGCTGGAAAAACGATCTCATGGTCCTCAGAAGAACTTTAACCTGCCATCTTATGATCATTCAGACTGTTGGTGTGCTGAACTGTGCTGTGCCTGGTGCTGATCAATATTCCCGATGACTAGGCTATATTATCAGTATTAATATCTGGGTAAACTTGTGTGTCTCTTTTTTTTTGCTTGCTCAGTTTCATTAATCAAAAATGTACACATGGTGGTTATTTTATGAGCTGAACATGTTTAGATTTGACTACTTTTAGGCCAACAAAATGATAAATAAATTAAGACTTCTGTATTTCTCCCCCAACATTTTGTTCCCGGCATCATGGGGATGATATTTAGACCTTCATGTTTGGCAATAACATTTTATAGAAAGCATTACTAAGCTGTCAACTGAATAAATAGAATTTAAATCATTAAAACATCATTTAGACACATTCTTTTCTGGTTTCTGGTCAAAATCACATATCTGGAAAAACAAAAAAGAGCTCTGCTCCATCTCTTAATTCTTCTGAATTCTAAAAATATTTCTTTTGGCCACTGCTTTATATTAAATTATGTGGGGCTATTCATTCATATAGCTCACTCTACTGTATTTTTCTTTATTATTTTTTACTCTGATTTTATCTTTATTTTGGTATCATATTTTATTCTTTTTAAATGTATATGTATCTTTTTATATTACCTTGTTTTTCTTGTCATAATGTCTTTTATGTCTTCATCACTTTGAATTGCCTTGTTGCTGAAAGGTAGGCCTACAAATAAACTTGCTTTGCCTTTAATACCATATATTTTCCTCTGTGAGCAGGCAGGTGAAACATATTCAGACAGGTGTTTTTGTATTTTTTTATGGCAATGATATTTTACAATAATGATGTGCATTGACCCTGAAGTCGGGTGAAGAATAAAGAGAGCCTTTGCTGTGGTGTTTTATCCCATTGGACAATAGCAGGAGGAGTAGGAGGAGCCAGAGTGAACACTACAGCTGCCTCTGCTCTTTCTCTCCGCTCTGCTCATTGCTCTCCTGCAGGCTGCGTGGCTTCCAGAGAACAAACTGAGCTAATAACTCTTTTTAAACATTGTTTCAGCGCCTTTAAACTCAAAGCTCGCGACGAAGACAAATGGCTCAACCATTTCCTAACAGTGACGGATACGATAC
Organism: Macquaria ambigua; assembly: GCA_008360985.2. NCBI lineage: Eukaryota > Metazoa > Chordata > Actinopteri > Centrarchiformes > Percichthyidae > Macquaria > Macquaria ambigua. Next base: position 73,556 of record VMKM01001127.1, on the reverse strand, counting down.
AGTTTTGAACTCGGAAGGCGGATTTGTCTAAATTGTCCCACAACTTCAAACAAATCAACGACTGAACAAGTTGGAGCCGAGATAAAGGAACCCGGGATCAGCTTTGCGCCTACCAAGGTAAGCATTAGACGCCTAATCCTCCTAAAGTATCCATCACCGAGATACGTGCTTGTTTGACATTTCTCCAACTTCCGAAATGTGAGGAGTTTAGTTACAGGACGTAACATCGGATCCTTTGATGTCGGCTGATTGTAGCAGCCTGGATGTTGCAGGCTAACTTGGGAGGAAAGTTGAGCGCATGCTGAAGTGCTGACCGTAGTTTCACATTTACTGCACAAAACGAATTGGATTTCACGCTGAGTCCCTCCACGGAAGTCCACCGTCCCCCTTTCAGTGGGATTGAATAGCCGACTTAAATTTATCTGCTATGAAACAATGGAGGCTTTTAAGCGGAAGTTATTTATTTGGTCGTTTTCAAGTTGTGGACAGTCTTTATTAACCTACTGTGCCATGCGTTGCTTATTACAAACGGGGAACTTTCATAATAAGGTGAAAATGTTTATTACACATTTTTATTAGACATTCAATAAAGCTTCTCTTTAGCATGCAATAAAGGTAATCTTATTTTAAATTCAGCGTAAACATTTCCACCCCAGAATGCAATGGCTGCAGGCCTGTCTAAATCCACTACAGATGATCAAAAGAAAGACTGGGGTTTCGTCTGTTGCACAGTCGTTACATAATTTTATCAAAGAGCTGGTCTGAGGTGTCGCATCTTATGTGGGCTTGAAAGCTTTGCCTTTGGCACCATCTTGTATGTGAGCCAGCGGAGGAGCAGAACAAGGTTGCAGGAATGTCTTGGCTCTGGCTGTGGTTGGAGGTGACTCACAGTTCTGACATGTTTATAAGGGTGGAAAGATGTGATATAGGACAACACACCCAGGTGCTGTTTTTTTGTGTATCGTTAATTACAGAAGGGAGGTTGTATTAAAAACCAGTTAATGTAGCTTATTTGAGTCTTGACACGGACATATGTTTTATTGTGTAAATCTCTGTCACACAGTGTGCACACTGGTTTTATGTGGGAGGGTTCCTTATCTGATCTCCTTTCATCTCTAAAGTCTGAAGTTCATTTCCGTTGTAACCCAGTGTACTGATAGGAGTATTTTATTTCTGAACAGCCCATTCATCAGCTGTTGGCATGGTGAGTTTTGTTTAATCATAAAATGGGAGGAGTGTTTATGGTAGTGTTCACATCAAAAGGAGGGCACATGACCTTCATAAAATCCCTTCTTCCTGTCAAGCTGTTGAATTAAACAAATGTAAAGGAGTGGCTCTTTCCATGTGTGCTTATATTTATTTATCCTCTATTTTCTTCTCCAGGTCCAAGTCAAGATGTCGGTCAGTAACCACGAAAACAGAAAGTCTCGCTCTAGTTCCGGCTCCATGAATATCCAACTCTTCCACAAGACGTCCCACGCCGACAGCCTGTTGACTCAGCTCAACCTGCTACGCAAACGAAAATGCTTCACAGATGTTGTCCTGAAGGCCGGAAACAGATCCTTCCCATGCCATCGGGCCGTCCTGGCCTCCTGTAGCCGATACTTTGAGGCCATGTTCAGTGGCGGGCTTAGGGAGAGTCGTGACGCAGACGTTAACTTCCACGACTCTCTCCATCCAGAAGTGCTGGAGCTCTTGCTTGACTATGCCTACTCGGCCCGAATCATCATCAACGAGGAAAATGCAGAGTCACTCCTTGAAGCTGGCGACATGCTTCAGTTTCACGACATCAGGGACGCAGCGGCGGAGTTTCTAGAAAAGAACCTCCACCAGTCGAACTGTCTGGGGATGATGCTGCTGTCAGACGCCCACCAGTGCCAGAGACTGTACGAGCTGTCGTGGAGGATGTGCCTGGCAGACTTTGCTACTCTCTTCAAGACAGAGGACTTCCTCAGCCTGCCCAGAGACAAAGTCCAGGAGCTGATCCTCAGTGAGGAACTGGAGGTGGAGGATGAGAGCCTGGTGTACGAGGCTGTTATCGACTGGGTCAAGGCCGACATGGAGCACAGGCACAGCGAGCTGCCCGAGCTGCTGCGTTGTGTCCGCCTGGCGCTGCTCCCTGAAACGTACCTGCTGAAGAACGTTGCTTCAGAGGAGCTGGTGATGTGCCACAAGGTGGGTCGGGAGATTGTTGAAGATGCCGTACGGTGCAAAATGAGGATCCTCCAGAATGACGGTATTGTGACGGGGTTCTGTGCTCGGCCAAGGAAGGTTAGCCAGGCCCTGCTGCTGCTGGGAGGACAGACTTTCATGTGTGATAAAGTCTACATGATCGACAACAAGACTAAGGAGATCACCCCCAAAACAGACATCCCCAGCCCCAGGAAAGAATGCAGCGCCTGTGCTATTGGTTGCAAGGTATGTGATGTGATCTACACTTGAATATGTGCATTTTTATGTGATGTTATGTAGATGTACTCAAAATGTGATTTCTCTCCATGTGTCTCAGGTTTATGTTACTGGAGGGCGTGGCTCTGAAAACGGGGCCTCCAAAGACGTCTGGGTCTACGACACCTTACACGACGAGTGGTCCAAAGCCGCACCTATGTTGGTAGCCAGATTTGGACATGGGTCTGCGGAGCTCGACCACATGCTGTTTGTTGTGGGAGGACACACTTCTCTGGCAGGATCCTTCCCTGCATCTCCATCTGTGTCTCTCAAACAGGTGGAACAGTACGACCCTCAGACCAATAAATGGACCCTGGTGGCTCCGCTCAGAGAAGGGGTGAGCAACGCTGCTGTCGTCGGTGCCAAAAACAAACTCTTTGCCTTTGGGGGCACCAGTGTAAACAGAGACAAATACCCCAAGGTGCAGTGCTTTGACCCTTGCCAGAACCGGTGGTCTGTGCCGGCCGCCTGTCCGCAGCTCTGGCGCTACACTGCAGCGGCTGTGGTTGGCAACCATGTTGTGGTGATCGGAGGCGACACTGAATTCTCAGCCAGCTCTGCTTACCGGTTCAACAGCGAGACGTACCAGTGGTCAAAGTTTGGCGACGTGACAGCCAAACGGATCAGCTGCCATGCAGTGGCGTCGGGAAACAGACTATATGTGGTTGGGGGGTACTTTGGGGCTCAGAGATGTAAGACATTAGACTGTTACGATCCATCGTCGGACTCTTGGGACAGTGTGACCAGTGTGCCCTACTCACTCATTCCCACTGCCTTCGTCAGCACGTGGAAGTACCTCTCAGCATAGAGAGAGACGTACTGACTCTTGAGGTTTCAACGGTGAGTAATTGTAGTTTCCTTAAACTGACACAAACAAACAAGATGTCAATCATATGTGCTATTCATAGCTTCCCTTATATTGTCAGATAATATATGGGGACTCACTTTATAGAAGCAAAAATATCTTCAGATAATTCAAACAACATTGTTGCTTAACAGACCCAGGTGAATGTGAGTTTGAACCGGACGAGGCCAGTTTAAAAACCCCTCTCTGTTTTCAGGGTTGCTAGTGGTTACAGTTACACATTATCTTGCTGCTGCGACGGCTGGGTGTTGGATAAACATGGTGAAGTCCTGGTTTAGAGAGCAGGAGGAATGTCAGCGGTGCTGGTAATTACAGAGCGAGAGCTACAACACAAGACCTCTGTCACTGACAGGAGCGAGGTGGAGAGGCAGGGATCAGGTCTGTGCTTGTAAGGCCGGGAAGGCGAGTGGGCAGGGTGCTCTGACTGCCTGTTATGAGTCAGTACCTCAAAACAGTTGTAAGTTATAAAAGGTGATGTGACACATGGTGTTTAACATATGGAGGGCTTGAGGAGCCCAATTACCTTTCGGAGAGCTTTAGATAAGAGCCGAAACATACCTTTTTATTAGCTGATGTATGTGTGATGCACCACTTGAGATCTCACCTTTATAAGATTGAAAACCCTAATTTTTCCAGTCCACTGTACACTTATCGATACAAGACCTTAATTTTATTTCCTAATAAAAATAATACATCATCCATATGACACCTTTCTCAAAGTTCTTTACAGGATAAAAAGATAATAAAAACCCACTTCAGTATCATATGTGCTGACAGAAGCCAGGGCACTCTGTTCTGCTCAAAGTGGAAAAAGTCAGATCGTAATCGTATCAGGAATTCAGAAGGGAAGGTTGGGGGGGGGGGGAAGGAAGGATCCACCTCCAGGGTTTGAAAATATAATTGATTGGAATGTAACAAACCATATCAGTGAAGAATCGCTTGGCCTAATCTGCCTGAAGGAACGACAGGTGGCAGTTTTCACAGCTTTGTGTGAGATAAGAGATGATAAATCTTTCCTGAGGTGTTTTCAGTTTTTCGAGCAGGGAGAGACGGAGGGGCCAGTAGATGAAACAAGAAGAGGAAATACAGTGATATTTTGAAGGTTGCAGGTTGTTTTTACATGTTCCCGGTGGTGGTAGAGCTAGTTTCAAGTTTCCTGACGTGAGGCCTGTCCTGTGATCTTATTTTAGCACTGATGCAATCGATGGAAAACAGTTCATTGCTGCAGTAGTCATTGGATTTGCATTTTATAAAAGCCCAGACTCTGCTGCATCTTTTTATTGTTGGCTTTGTGGTTTTGTCTTTATTGGAGTTATGACATTTTAAAGTAAAGACAAGGCAGGGTTTTATGATGCTGACGACAATCACTGAGCTTTCACAAAGCACGTCTGTCCTAATGTGTTATTTTGTGGCATAGGTTCAATTGCTTAATGCAACCCATTTTCCATAATACCCACAGTTAAAGCAATAGTTCACTTATGCAACGTTTACACTCATTCACTTTCTTTCTGAGAGTTAGATGAGAAGGTCGATACCACCCTCATATCTGTCTGTTCAATATAAGGCTACAGCCAGTTAGCATAACTTACCATAAAGATTGGAAGCAGGGGGAAACGGCTAGCTTGGCTTTGTCCAAAGGAAACAAAATCTACCAGTCTAGTTGTTTCCAGTCTTTGTGCTAAACTAAGCTAACCGTCTTCAGGCTCCAGCTTTATTTTTATGGTCATCTTCTCATCTAACTCGCACCAAGAAAGCGAATACGCTCATTTCCCAAAATGTCAAACTGCTGCTTTAAACTAGACTGAGACAACCAAATCTTTGTTTTCAACAAATTTGTCCAGAGATCAAAATGAATACAACTCCAAAATGTGAAACATACTAATATGAAATATCTGGCTGGTAAAGTCTGTTGTTGCATCTTTTTAACGCCCCCTTAACAGCTGAAAATCAAACGAATCAAATGAAAACTCTTTTTAGTTGTTACCAAGAAAGAAATTCCATCGGTGTCACTGATGTACTGAAGTAAATAGCATCTTTCTCTCTTGCTCCATATTTAGTTATTTTAAGTCTAGCAGATTGATCAGTTTCTGTGCCTGGAGTTTGCATAAATCACACTCCTATACTGCAAAGCAACTGCTTTTTTCTCTCAGGAATATGGGAAAGTCACTCCAAACAAGCTCCTTTTTATGCTGCCAAAAACTTTGAAAGTAAAGCTGAGCGGAAGCAAGTGAGAAGCAGAGGGCTTATGTGTGACTTGTGTCTACAGTAAACAGCTGGATATAATGGAGCTGGGGGCTTAGCATTATGAGGCTGCTGGTATGGACCGCTGTCTCCATGGTAGCCTAGGTTTTCTGGGCCGGGATGGAGACAGACAGGCTGGCTATAAGATCAAGGCGCCGCATCCTTATGAACTTTTTCAGTTACGGTAGCTACCATCCCGCTGCCGACTGCCTTTATGTTTAATTACAGCAGACGTGGAAAAAGCTCAGATTTCCAGCTTGTTAAGCAGGCGTCCTACCCTGACGCTGGTCGACTCTCGCTCACCCGAGACAGGGGGAGGCTTGAGAGGAGTGAAGTGGCAAATATTTTAGGGAGCAACAAAGTGACAGAAAGCAGGACACATTCACTCTCACACACACACACACACACACACACACACACACACACACACACACACACACATACATATGGAGAGAATGACATGAAGTGGAGAGCGAGTAAGACCAGAAGAAGCAAAGCTATATTTTGCACAGTTTGGCAGCCGAGACTAACGCCTGCCTAAAAATACTTTGCTCCCGAGGTTGTCAACTTTCAGCTGTGGTCAGAGAGAAAAATAATTGTCTCTGTGTGTGTGTGTGTGTGTGTGTGTGTGTGTGTGTGTGTGTGTGTGTGTTCCTTTCATGTTCATGATGGGGCTGAAGTATTCACTAGTAGTATTGTGAGTTTTTACGCAGTTGTGAAACCACTTGTTTTCCACTCGTAGTATTCTGTCTCACTCTCTCACACACACACACACACAGGCAGTCACATTGCTGGCATTGCCTGTCCTTTAAAAAGCCAGCCATCCATACTCTAATTTGGGAGGAATGAAGGTGTGGCCTGCATTCCCCCATTAGTAAAGATTTGTTAATGTTGCCTTGTGGTTGAGGCCTTTCAGTTGTTCTGGCAGTTTACGTGGCCTGTATGGGATTACCAGCCTCTCTGCTCTTTTTGTCACCACCTACTGTAGTTTGTAGCCCTGTACATTTCCACCAGATGTGACTAACCACAGACTGCAGGGCCAAGCCAGAACCCACTGTTGATGGAAAAGTATTTGTAAATGTTAAAGCATTATAGTTCGTATTTGTTATGGTCCAGGCGAGAGAAGTAAATAACTTTTTAGGCTAAAAACATGAAGAACTAAATACAGAGAGAATTGTAATATTTTGAGTATTGCCTGTACAGTCTTTACAGTTGCCAGTTAAGCTTTAAATTGTATATTCAGTGTGTGTTTTGGAGATAGTAAGCAGAATAGCATCATGGTGTAATCGTCGTTGGTGCCAGACTACAGGCAGACAGGATGTAACCGGAGATCCCTGCACAAAGTTCAGGCCAGTCTCTCTCTCCTTTAAACCACTGAACTATAACGGCCCCAAAGATGACTGTTATCTACGCTTGAGCCGTTGTTTTCTCAGCCCCCCTTCCTCCCCTCTCCTCCTCCATCCCACCCTCCTCATCACCCCTCTCCACTCCAAAAAATCACAGACACAAGCGGCGTTCTCTTTTTAACGGCTTCAACTGAAGCCCTTGTGAGGTGGGCACGGCTCTGTGTGATAGGGTACACCTGGAGAGGTCAGGGGCCACAGAGGGAGCCCTCGGTGGGCCCTCTGCATCCCCAGACAGCTGCTGTAAAATGGAAAGGTCACAGTGGGATCAGGGAGGAGGAGTGCAGAGGCCCCAGTCACTCAATACTAATGTTTTATTAATGCCTCGCTGTGAGGGCCACCAGGAACACAAGCTGAATGAGGCTTTTATTGTGGCATCTGTGTACAACAACGATCCCCCCCCCCCCCTTCCCTGAGACACACACATACACAGTTAGAGTTAGCACGTGCACACACACTTCGTCTCCGGTCCCTTGAGTAATCAATCTGCCACATTACAGCCCTCTCGGCACGGCTGCTTAAATTTGCATAAACCTAATGGAGTTTTTATTGGTCTTTTCTCCATGCTGCGAGTAACAGAAAGGAAAAGGGGAAAAAGATGCTTAAAATGGCTGAATAATCACCCAGACTAATTTGATTATGCCCTTAAAAAGAGACGAGCTGTCATACAGTTACAGGGGCCTCTTCAGAAAGCCAGCTGGGATAGGGCAGCGTGTGTCTGCCTGGTAATTAATCTGAGTTATGTAAGATTTGCGCCTCTGAAGTAGCACTGAAGTGGCGCGTATTCAGTCACAGAGCTCTTTGTTCTATCTTTAAACTGGAGTTTCTGCAAGGATTCATCAAGACATGCCTCAGTGTACTTTGCAGCTGCACCAAGATACTTGTGTCTCTGAGCTCACCCTGGAGTCCTTTATCTGTCCCTGAAAACAATGCAAAGTCATGTAAATGAAGTGACTGATTCATACGTTGGTCAATACAGTGGAATTGTTGGTGGTCATTAGTAAACATGGCACAGGCCTTGTCGGACACAAGGGACAGATAAAGAAAGAGGAGTCAGCTTTGTTGAGGTGCATCGTGGGTAATTGGGCCTCTGGAAGATGCAGATGGAGTCCAAGGTGCAATAAAGCTAAAGATGGATGGAGATGAATGTCATGATGCAGGTGTTTTTATAAAGGTGACCTTGTATAGTGTGTGTGCTCCTTTAACTAGACGGTGTAATTTTTGAATCATAGAAAAGTTTGAGATTTTGCTTTTTATTTTCTTTTGTCAAACTCAATCTGACATTACTCCCATGTGGAGGAGAAAGATAAGTGATGGGAGCAGGCAGACTGAGTCAGGTTAAACCCTCAGAGTGCCAGATCCAATCGCTTCATATAGTGCCAGCCCATCTGTTTGGTCTGCTGAAGGACACATGGACTCCCTCCGTCCCTCACAGCAGCACACTGCAGTGGACCAGACCAAAGAGGCACCCGGGGCATCTGGGTACTTTCTGGGTTACAGTTATTAACCCCGCCACCTGTTGGCATCCCACACTCAAGACATCTTACTCCCTGTTGGCAGATGGAAGTCAGATTTGTGAAGGTCGATTTAGTTATTTTGGAACAGTGAGAGTGTGAAAGTTTGACTGCAAGTCAGGATGAGTTTGTCCATATAAACAATTGTGGTTTGAAATGTGGGTAGAAAGTGCAGTGTGGCCTCTACAGCTCAGTGTTGTGTATAACTGACCTTGACATGCTGGGTAATAATGACGGGACTATGAGACAGTCTGGAGCTCATTTCTGGTGACAGCGGGACCCTTGTTGTGGCTGAGGGAGTTGACGTTTGATAATGTGAGACAGGGATGGTGTTTTTTGATGGATGTGCTGATGATGACAGACACGTAACCTTTGTGTGAGTCGGAGTACATTTTGAAAATACAATCTAACCTCTAATACACTGTGCACCTTCTTGACATGGTTGACCTGGGTTGAGATCATACTGGTGTCTTGTCAACATGAATGCAGCACGTGAAAGCCCACTCTCTTTGCAGCAGATAGAGATAGGTGACTAAATATAAAGCTGAAACTGAAGCAGTGACGTTGTCGTAGTTGGAGCAGAGCGGCAGAGTATTTAAGATTCAGAGGCGTGCTCTTCATCATCTGCACTTCAGATTGATTAGACCACCAGCAGCAGCAGAACTCAAGAAGTGCAGGCAGTGACCCACACATGTACACACAGAGGAAACTTCCATCAGGCCTGCATGTTATACAGTAAGTGCTGCTAAAGCTGCTTTATTTAGGCTCCTTCGACCAGGAAGGGTGAGCTGGGTATCTCTTGCAGCAAATGTACTGTTACTGGTTGGTTTTAGGGCTGGGTATCAATACTTTTTTGGTACCAGCCCAAATGTGTCTGTGGCACAAACTGTCAAGTACTGAAAGCTGACACAGGATGTCTGGTCAGATTTGTAATCTTGTTTACTCAATCTGTGATCAGTTAGGTCCTGATTTAGATAATATTTTTTTTTCCTTAATTAAGTTTCTCCCCATTTCCACTCTTTGTGTAAAGCTAAGCTAAGCTAACCAGCTGCTGGCTGTAGCTTCATATTTAACTGAGAAATATGAGATGGTATCAATCTTCTTATCTAACTCTCTCTCTCTACCCATACTTTGGTATTGTATTTGCACAAGAATCAAAACACTTGATTGATGATGATAGCCAGCCTTATAGTTGGTTTGTGCCTTGAGGCTTTTAAACCGATATTGAAATAAGCAACGTTTTTAGCATTTTGTTGTGTAGACCCCTCTGTTTTTGCATTCAGGTTTATTACAAAATACTGCAGTTTGCATAGCGTCAACCTGACAGAGTAATTCTTCCAGAGGGAGGGAATATACAAGCAGATAGTTTTTTTTTCTCCTGCTTGTTACTCTGAAGCTTATTTGTAGCCTCTTTTTACCTGTCTGTTGTGGATCCAGTAGTACGGTGGCTCTGGCGGTGTCCTACTGTTATGCCTCAGGCGACGTATTCTCAACAGTAACAGATGCGTATGGATCAGTGGAGGCTTCTGTAGTATCAGCCGGCTTTGTCAGCCAAGGAAATGAGAACTCATTAGGTTATCCAAACAAGCCCCCAGCAGAGCCTGCCTGTAACTGTCAACTCTTTCTCCTAGAATAGAGAGCACACACACATCCTTCATCTGCTCTGACAGAGCCGAGTTATCATCAAAAATATGCAAATCGGAGGCAAACATCGTGTTCGGGTTTCTCTCCAACCCTCCAAATATCCAGTGGAACATTCTTTCATAACAGCAGGGGAGGAAAATTAGACACTGAGGTTGAAGAGAAATGCAAAGATGAGAGATTCCAAAGAATTCATCGCAGTGTTTGTAGTAAAAATGGTGCTTAACACAATCAGGAATTTGAAAATTGAACCATAAGAAAGCCTCTTACAGCATGAATTATATCCGGATAAAGCAGATGGTTTTGGAATATGTGTTTTATCTGAGTGCAGAGAAGCTTATTTTTACAGACTGGGGTCCTCTCCACTGCCACCCTCAGATATTTATTACCTAGCGACATAAATGGCTTGAGCAGCTTAATCCCACATGCCAGGAGGACTTTGGTTAAATAACGGCCCGTCCTGAGGCATTATTAATGCTGTCTGGGTAAGCCTGATAAAATGGCATGGTGATAAGCTGATGTGTAGCCCCAGAGGACCGAAGCCTCTGCATTCCTCTCCGCTCCCTGAGAATGTCCAGGCCGCCCCTCTGCTGTATGAGGACCGACCACATGACCAGAGTTCATAGGACCTAAACATTAATCTCCCTCTGTCACCCTCTGTCTCTTTCCCCAGATCAGCCATGGTGTCTGGTATGCAGGCACGTGTCCCCCCTTCACTGGCCTGCACAGAGGAGGAGGAGGGGGAGAAAGAGGAAGAGTTTGTGTGTTCCTGCTGTGGCTCCATCCAGCCTGATTCGCAGCTGCGGACAGGCGAAGTCCTGGAAACAGCCCAGAGACGGGAAGTCTGCGGCCTCTTCCCACCTGATCTGTTTACTCATACTTCTTGTGTAACTTTCCCATGTAGCCACTAGCCTGAGCTGGACTCGTTGCCATGTATACTGCAGGGGCTTCGCAATCGTCTCTATATTACAAGCAAAGTACAGCCAGGATACAGACCGATAGCATAGATGTGTGCTCTGGGCATCTTCAAACTTTACTCTTTCCACCTCCTGGGGCGAATCTGCTACTGTGACTGTATCGGCCCTGCACTGACAACTGACTCACTTCATCATCAAACGTGTATCATCTCGCCAGTAGATTACCAGTTTAACAGACTCTGTACGGACTTATTAGTCTCTCTCTCACTGACATGTTTTACAGTGAACTGAAAAAGAAAGTCGGCTGTCCTTTGTTGTGGTTTCTCTCCCCTCCTGACACTGGGCGTTTACTCAGGTGTAATTTATTTGGACTGCTGATGGACTGAATTAGACCTTTGCTATGCCAGGCGTACGGGGAAGGAGAGAAGACATTTGGGGAAGTGTATGATTTTGTGCACAGAAACAATCTTCCGGTCTGTATTTTTAGACTTTGGACTTGGGCTTCCCTCAATTTTGGTGAGCTAAATTTGTATCTTCCTCGTCCACTTAAAATACACGCTCGCAAGAGAGAATGTGACCCATTACGGCTGATGAAGAAACTTTTCTTTTTCAAGATGTTATTTCAAATTATGATTTTGTTATTTTTTTCCTATTTTTGATTTGTCTCAGGGTTATGTATAGTTTTGCCTGTATTGTTAAGGAAGGGTAACATCTTTGTTTTCTATCCTTTTGTTCTGAAAATGTTTTTCTGAATGTATTATTTTGTGATAAACAATGTTACAGAACTCTCTCATTATAGAAAACATTCTTACATTGTTTTGCCAAGTGGAAATGGATGATTACACTTAATAGCAGTGGTCATATTTTAAAACATAAATATCGCCAAAACCTGAATCGCTAACCTTTAGTGTTATTCTGGATTTAAATAACTGAAGCTGAGTGTGTCCAAACAAATACTTTGTAGCTATAATATTATTTTTTCATTTCATATTTCAGGATCTTTAATGGAAGTCTTGTGTGTATAGTTTGTATATTTGCTTTGTAATTAATTTGTAGAAGCCTTTGATTTGCACAATTTGTACAAAGAAATCTCTCAGTGGTCTTAATTTTTTAACTTTGTCTTAACCCAGCGCGGGTAGTGTGAATAATCAAAGCCTTTTTGTAGCAAATTATCATGTTTCTCTTAATTTGCTCTGTGTTTGTGTCTGCAGTTTCCCAATATGTCAAAGTATATACCAAATATACTGATATATTAGGCTATTACTGATACACCATCTGTTACTTTATGTTCTCATAACTCGTCAATAAATATGTTGTTGAAAACGTATTCCGTTGCTTGTCCTCTGTTTTCCAGGGAATGACTGGAATTCGGCAGCTGTGTCATTAAAACAGCGTGGGCAGCCATATAATCACACAGGTACTCTTAACGTGCTTGGAATAGTTTCCAAACGCAGGTTAGGAGTGGTTTTTGGTCTTTACCAGGAACACCCGTCTCCTTCCTCCTGTCTGTGTGTGCACTTAAGATCCAGTGAGATGAACAGTCCGTGCTCTGTCTCTCTCATAATCCCCCCCTTGTCGTAGCGATATCACACATTGTGGTTATGTGGTATGTGCAGTGCGAGCCTCTGCTGCTCTGGCACTCACATGTAAGATAGGCACACGCATTATAAACCCTCAAACCTTAAAGAATGTGCTAATGCTGTTGTCAGGTGATGCTCCTCCATACCTCTCATTCTGCAGCGGCTAGATTTACGTGACAAAACGGTGCAGTCCAGACTGGGTGTTGGGTGGGAAGAAGTCTGGTTGGCACATTTGTGCAGACTGGCAGGGAGGAGAACCAGAGAGGAATGTACCCACACTCACAAGTTCAGGGAGGTGGCTCTGAATGTGCTGCCTGCAGGCTCGACGTTTGAAGATGTTTGTGACTTTGTTTCTTTGGATTTCAATAGCTCGTGGTATACTTTAACTTTCCAAGTCTTCCTCTCCTTCTTTCAAAGCAAACTGCTGTCTTGGTTGTCGGAGCATCTGTCCTTCAGGAAGACCTGGCAACAGATGATTTAAACACCAAGTGGAGAAAACTTCAAAGCTCTGATGAAGAGGGTATGGGAATAGGTAAATAAATGGTTGACAAATCAATAGAGAAAACATGGATATAAATCACAAATTATCACATATAAATAACCTAAGGCATGAACTTTCTCTGATGTATGACGCAAGCTATTCTGGTGTAAAGTTTGAGTAAAGGTGTTTAATTTTGCCTGTTTTAGGTGCTGAAATTCTCACTGTCATTGTTTAATGAAATACGCACTGTTCTTTGTATTGTGTTCTTGGTCTTGGACTCAAGGTTCACTTACTAACTTCTTCTGGTGCTGTCTGGTGTAGATTGCTCAGTTCAAAGCAGGATTACCATGGCAACAACAGATCATCAGCAGGGTAAAACTAACCATGTCTCTCGACAGTCTAAACCCAGGTCACGTTCCCTGTTGGTGGGTGAACTATCCAACACTTGGTGAATTCTTTGAAAGCTCTGGAAAAGGCCTGTAAATGGACCTTGAGTTCAGATTTTTGTCAAATTACTTTTTCTTGTTTTCTTAAATTGGCTGTTTTGAGTCTGTGTGGTTTGAACAATGATGAATGACGGTATGATGAAGGCTCTGGTAGACCTACACTTGGGCTTTATAGCAGGATTAAAAATAAAGTTCAACATTTGCAGAACCACACACTAACTCCTCTTTAGACCATCACCTTTTCATCCTCCCTGACGTCTTCCTTCCCCTCCACTCACCTCCATTTCCACTTGCCACTCTGCCTGGGTGGAGATGAGATGAGTTACGTTGAGGACGTTTGAGGAAGATGGATGAATGCATATATCAGTGCGCATATGTGTGTGTGTGTGTACAGTACATCTGTGTGTGTCAGACAGTGAGAGGGAGGGAGCGAGTGAATTGAAATGCTGGAGAGACACACAAGGGAAACAGCCTTACTGAATGTTTTGCAAGTTGTTTGCAAGTTGTGCTCCGAGTGATTTGAATATCAAATTAACATTTCCTCAGATATGTTGATTGCTGTAACATCACTTCCTAAATATTTAAAGACAGGGTGTAATGTTCTGAATGTCTACAAACTTGATAAACAGAAAATATTCCACTACAAAGTCTCTGCGCTCCATTTACACAAACTGATCTGCCTATAAATTACAAGATTTATGTAACAAATCACATAAAATCTTTAGGGGGTGCCCTAAAACAAACACTTCAGTGGCATAATTTAACGTCATTGTTAAATCTTTTCAAAGCCAACCAAAAAACTTCAAAGGATGCTGTTAATTGGATGTAAACAAGAGGCCGCTCCAAAAAATCCCCCTCTGCCGCCATGACATCATGCCTGTAACAGGCTATGTCCAGTCAAGCATGTGGACATGTTTGTGCCAGTATGGGTTTAGGGTTTCATCAAAGGTTAATTTATGGATTTTTAAATACAATGCAGACGTGCATAAAAAGATGAAACGCGCCACCCTGAAAAGAGGACCTGGCACTGGACAGCGGGATGAGCAGGCCGGTCAATGGCTGCTATTGTAATGCAAAATGTGCAAACTGAGTAATTTCAAACAGATCTTGCCGACAACACAATTAAACCACAGCCAATAAATAGACATTTGAAAGTCGGCTGGAGACAAAAGAACCTCAGAGGCCACCAAAACAAAAAAAAAAAAAAGGGAGGGAGGGAGGAGAAGAAAGAGGACAAACTGCCATAACAATCGGGACCCTGGATTGATATGTGGGGTCTCTGTGCATGTGTGTGTGTGTGTGTGTGTGTGTGCGCGCATGTGTGGTTTTTGTGTGCATATAAATTTATGCTTAATGTGCATGTGTGTCTGTGGTGGTGTGTTTGTGTGTGAGGTGGGGGGAAGAGCTGTTACGGCTTCTAGTTAACCCATAAGAAAGGAGGCAGCGAGGTGGAACGGACAGGGACGTTGCACTCTGCCTCTACACCCAAATATCGGCGTGTGTCTGCTGGCCTGAGACCCCCAGCTGGGGCCTCCGCCTGCTCTGGATGGGGACAAAGAGCCTAAGGGCAGATCAATATGTACCTTCTGGCAGAAACAGATCTGATCTGACAGATCTGCAAAAAATTGCCTTTACTTCTGAATTTAAAACACTATATCATGAGAAATACAGTCTACTGAACCTTTCTATACTGTTTAAGTCCACTGTAGCTACATAAATTCAGTGAAATTGTATTGATCTTGGAGCATCTTTTGCTGCCAGGTCGTTATAAAGAGATTATTTGGTAGGACTGTAACCACCAGGTAGGAATATATGCAATAAAATATGTTTCTCTTTTTATGAGTGTTGCAATAGTGAGACAGTACTTATACATTTCTTGTGTAGCAATCTGCAGATAGACATGGAGTGTATACAGTACATGCCTGTCTGTGTCAGTGTAGCGGCGAAACTACCATATATGCAGGTAATGCATTGGGGCCCACACGGCATGGGCCCTCCTTTATCTCGCCACTATCGTATCAAAATATCTCAAGCAATAGACCTTTTTCACAGCAGACATTTTGACTTGTCATAGTAGGAAAAACACAGGTGTTACTACCAACATTAACAATGGCTCCGTTGTGTTCAGTAAGCCATGACAGCAAGCCAGGATGCACAACACCAGTACCCTGAACCTGAAGCAGCTAAATGGAATTCAGCCATCATTCATTTGATTATTTACACTTGTGCTTATCCTATCAACCTACCTACTGTGACGTGTCAAAATGTATTCTGTGAAAAAGGTAAATAAGCCCACAGTGTACACACATATACTAAGCTGCTATACTGGTTCACGAGAAGTATTTATGGTACTAAATTAGCCAAATCATCCGGATGGTGTCACATACTTCATGTCATTCATCAAATAACAACACAATAATATAAAACAGCTTTACATATACAAGCATATAGTTTATCGAATCGTACCTCTATGTTATGTTTCTAAATTAAGTTTAATTCAGACTTTAAATACGGATTAATGGGCGATTTGATGTTCAAAAATGTGCAAAGTGTGCCCGCGGAATTCTGGGTTATGGTAGCCTAATTATTGTGGACAAGAGTCCTAATGCGAAATCCACACAGAAGAGTTAGCTAGCTAGCGAAGTTTAAACACAGCACAAGTAACACAGAAGTTAGTGAGAGACGAGCAATGGACTACAAACACAAAAGCCGGTTTCAGAAGCGAAAATTAAACGAAGCAGCCAAGAAAGAAAAAGCAAAGCGTCTAAAAATAAGCAGTTTCTTTAAAAAGAAAGACGAGATAGCAAGCTAGTTCCGGTTGTTCCACTAAGCAAGAGCTGATTGGACACCTGCTAATGCTAGCACCAGCGCGCCATTCAACACACCACTTGATAACTGATGTAAGTAGAACGTATTTATTGTTTGTTTGACTAATAATCAACCTACACTCTTGTGTTTTGTGTTTATAAGGCCTATACGCAGACATGAATAATGTTCTCAATGTGCGGGTGCGCCGTCACCGATAATGTTTTCATATTTGTTTCAACCGCGGTGAAGTTAGTTTTAGGTCGGATATTTGACAGACATTCACTCCGGATCCAGCGGCGTCTTCTGACTCAATTTCACCCAGTGTTGGCAGCAGGAGGACGGTTAGCTCACCTCCCAAACCTCGCACTTAACCGCTGGAGACTGATTTAGGGACCATCAATAAATTACTGTTTAACTGGCACAAAACCGATGTGTTTTTAATACCTTCATGCTGACTTGCCCATATTAATGAAGATTATGATTAAAAATCATACTTAATTGGTCTCATGTAGCACACTTATTTAGATTGCTGATGTGTATTTCATTTATTTTACATGAATAGTTTAATACAAAATGTTGGCAATATTTTCAATAGCTTCCATGTCAGGTGACCCAGTGGCTCCAAATCAATACCAGAAATTATTACTACACTGGACAAATAGGACACACCTCTTTATATTGGATTTTGGTGCTTCTTCTATTTTATATTAATATTTTTATGGAAAATCCATGTTTTTATTTTCAATATCTTCCATGTGATGTGACTCAAAATCAATATCAATATGCTACACTGGACAAATAGGACACACCTCTTTATATTGAAGTTTAGTGCTTCTTCTATTTTATATTAATATATTTGTGGAAAGTTCACGTTTTGTTTTTGTTTTTTTGGAGTCACCTGACATGGAAGCTATTGAAAAAAAAAGTGAATTTTCCATAAATATATTAATATAAAATAGAAGAAGCACTAAACTTCAAACTAAAGAGGTGTGTCCTGTTTGTCCAGTGTAGTAATAATTTCTGGTATTGATTTTGAGTCACTGGGTCACATGACATGGAAGCTATTGAAAAAAAAACATTTATTTTCCATAAAAACATTAATATAAAATAGAAGATGCCCTAAAATCCGATATAAAGAGGTGTGTCCTATTTGTCCAGTGTAGTGATACATTTTGATATTGATTCTGAGTCACTGGGTCACCTGACATGGAAGCTATTGAAAATGGCATTATTTTTTATTAAAATACTGAAAAAAATAAATGAAATACACATTAGCAATCAAGATAAGTGTGCTACATGAGACATATTTAGTATGATTTTTAATCATAATTTTCACTTATATGGGCAAGTCAGCATGAAGGTATTAAAAACATATTGGTTTTGTGTCAATTAAACAGTAATTTATTGATGGTCCCCAAATCATTCTCTAGCAGTTAAGCGTGATGGTTGGGAGGTGAGCTAACCGTCCTCCTGCTGCCAACACTGGGTGAAATTGAGTCAGAAGATGCTGCTGGATCCTGAGTGAATGTCTGTCAAATATCCAACTTAAAACTAACTTCACCACCGTTAAGTTTCATCTATGTCAATGCCATCACCAATAATGTTTTCATATTTGTCAAGGTGTGCCATCACCAATAAGTTTCATCTGTTTCAAGGTGCGCCGTCACCAATAATGTTTTCATATTTGTCAAGGTATGCCATCACCAATAAGTTTCATCTGTTTCAAGGTGCGCCGTCACCAATAATGTTTTCATAATTGTCAAGGTGCGCCGTCACCGATTGTGTTTTCATCTGGTTCACGGTGCTCCATCACTAATGTTTTCATCTGTTATGGTGCTCTTTTGTTAAGTAGCCTATCATTATCTTGGTCTCGATATTACCACTTCTCTTCTATAGCACGGCAGTCTGTTTTCCTAGTAATAATTTAATTTAGGTGTCAACTGTGTAGTGCATTTTGCTGTTTAAAGCTGCATGCATTTGCTACTGACATTATGTTATGTTACGTCTGATTGTGATGGGCAGGCCTGCTTTGACTATTTTGCATTAGGGCCCGCACTCTGTGTGTGTGTGTGTGTGTGTGTGTGTGTGTTTGAAAATGAAAAACCAACAGTAGCCACATCTTAAAAACTGTCTGAGGAGACTCTTCACTCCTTCACTGTCACTCTTACATAAGCCTCCCTTTTGCAAATCTCTGCTAGCAAACATCAATCTTCCTCTCCCATATTCTCTTTCTCTCTCTCTTTCAGTTTGTTCCATTGTACTTTATTGGCATGAACACTAAGACACCACAAGCCTGTTCAACCTCCAAGAATAAATAATTACTGGACAATGTTGTCCCCCTTCTCTTTCTTTGCTGGTTGTGGTGTTAAATGTGCCTCTCTGGCTGTGGGCATCTCTGCTGGCAGCAGGTCTGAGGTTTCAGAGCTGACTGGGTAAGCAAATGAGGAGTAAACAATGTGTGAGACAGACAGACAGACAGTCAGACAGCCTAACCACTGGAGCGAAGGCAGGAGTTGTCTCATCTCTGTTGTCTGAGCAGGAGGTGTGTGTGTGTGTGTGTGTGTGTGCATGCGTGCGTGCGTGCATGCGTTGGGTCGGGTAGCACCAAGAGGAAAGAGAGACCTACAGCCCCTACACTAAATCTGCACTCACATATGCAGACTAAACCGCAGACTGAACCATATAAGGTGTGTTGTTGTGGGCCTGAAATTTAATTTTCTTTCATGCTGGAGTGCCACTGTGAGATACTGATGTACAGTATAGGAGCAACAGCTTGCAAGACTATCTATTAAGATCATAAATATGTTGAAAAAGTTCTGAGACAGCCTCATTAATTTAAATCTCATGAGGTGAAGTTTTCAGTTGCAGCTTCTAAAAATTAAGGGTCTAATCTAAAAACTAATTGCTTATCAGTTTCATCATTTTTTAAGTCTAGGTCAGTATGTCCTCAAAAGCAAGCTAATTGTAACATTGCAAGACTTTCAGAATATCTTAACTGCAGGTATCAGTTTCAGACTAAATCTGTTTTAATGCATGCTGTCATGTGACATAGCAACTATCGTCGCTCTCCTATGAAAACCATGTACCTCCTAAAATGTAAACCTTTCATGATCTTAGAAAAACAGTCCTGCTCTCGGCTTTGTGGCAGTGCATTTTTCAGATAATCCAACAGGTTTTTAAATGGTTTATTTACTGATTATTTATCAAACCATAAAAAAACACTTGTTAAAACCTCAAAATTACACATACATGGACAGCAATGCTATGCTGTTTCTGTGCAGTATTATTATATCTGCACACTTATAACAGTATCTATACCTTCCACCTTCCTTGAGTTTGCCTGTTAAGCTCTACATGAATACAGAGGCTGCATGTTCAGTCCAGTTGACCCTGTCTGTCCCTGCAAAGCATTGTCAGCTGTATTTGTTACTGTCTATGGTACGGTTTGATATCATGACCTTAAATTAAGAACACAATATCGATCTTGCTTCTGCATGTCTGCCAAAACCTTTATACCATAATAACTTAAAATACAGGCAAACAGATGATGAATAGGTGAGTTAAAATGTCTTTAAGGTATGAACAATCCCTCTCAAAGCTAAGATCCATTACTACAAGTGGGCTTATTATAAAAATAGTGTGTTGCCACAGAGGTGTGAAATTGCAATCAATGTGGATTACAGAGGCAGCCTGTTTTTGCAGACTTGTTCCAACAACATTTGGGTTGTGTGTCTCTCTCTCTGCCTCCCCTCCTTCCCTCTCTCCACCAGATTAATTTCACGGCTTCTATTTTTGAGTGTCTGTGCAGTGAAGACCTGTGGCTTTGACAAAGAGAGAGAGAAATGTGAGCATTGTGACAGGAGAGTGCTTTCAGACTCGCCAGGATTCAGCCACAGTAATAGCTGTTTACACAATGGAATAATTACCTGGTAAATTGCAGGGGGAGAGAGAAGAGGAGAGAGGAGAGGAACTTTCTGGTTCTGGCAGACACACAATGAATCTGACAGTCAGAGAGTTGATTGTTCAGCATTCAGGCCTTTGATGAGCTCAGTTCAGTGTGTTGGCTGCCTTGCACTTACACTCAAGCTCAAACATGCAAACAGGCATCTAATTATTTTACTGCTATTTGCCTGCAGATTCAAATTCCAAGTTGCCCATAATGGTAACAAGAAAGCTTGTTTTCTCTTCCTGTTGTTGGAACCAGTCCGCAATCAGAGAGTAATAAGTACATTTACTGAAGTACAATTTCAGAGGGAAATACTGTACTTTTTACCCCTCTACATTTATTTGACACAGCTATGATTAGTTATTACTTTTCAGATTAACTTTTTGGCTTGTGACCCTGTACAAAGTTGTGTCTATATGGGGCCATTGTCACATTTCAGATGTCTATGAGTTCATTTACAAAAAATAACTGTTCAGGGCGCAAAGAGGTAAAATCAGTATTTTCAAAATCCAAATTTATGTAGTAGAACTTTCTTTTTTATTCTTTCCTCTCCCATTAATCACCTAACGACTCCCCAGATTTATCTTGTGACCCTTTGGAGGGGGCTCAAGCCCTAGGTTTACCCCAGGTTGGCAACCACTGGACTAAACTACCTAATTGTATACATAGTAGGTAAAAGTAGCTCCAACGTAACCAACTACAATAATAAAATGCTATTTACACATGGATGAATTAATAATCTAATAATGTCATATATAATGATATACAGTATCAGTCATGAGTACTTTTACTTCTTTCAGTCTTTCTGGATTTTGCTGATAATTTTCAGTAGGATTTTGACTGCAAGACTTTTACTTGTAAGGGAGTATTTTTACATTGTTGTACTGGTACTTTAACTTGAGGAAAGGATCTATGTACTTCTCCCACCACTGCCCACAATTTCATGAATGTGTAGTTGTGTTATGACAAAGGGCATTTTTAAGATGCCTCTTCCCTCCCATGTTTTTCTCCCCCTTACAAACAGAGGTGGGAGGACCATCTGAAATATGCACCCTGGTACAATAGCCACTGTGATCTCCCATCACGTCACAAAGTCAACACAAGGACAGTTTCATTCACAGGAAAAGGACACAAAGGCTTCGTCCGCTGACCGTAGCTGATGGAGCAACGACTGTGGGCAGAGCAGGACATTCCGGGCGAGCCTGGCGTACTTGTGCTGTGTCTCAATTCGGATAGTTCCGTTAGTACACTTCCATGTAGTACACTGTGTACACTATGTACTTACATGCGTAGGGCGTGAATTTTGACAGGGTAGCGTTGTCTCAGATCGAACACGGCCTTTGTGCACTTACTGGAAATGACGATCGCAACAGTTGACCGATTCTTCTTTTTCTTTTTAATGGCGAATTGCAACCGGGCGGAGCATTATCACCAACATTTGACCGCGATTGTTGGCCACCAAAATATCTGCTGGCTTGTTTGCTCACTTGAGTTCAATTTTATTTTATTAAAAATGAATTAAAATGAAAAGTGCTTTTACTTTTAGTGCGGTGTTCACTGTAACAATCACAACCGCAGCAGCCATTTTCATAGGTTGCTGGTCCCTCCCCTTCCGCTACGTAGCCAAGATGGCGACCATTGAGGTTGAGAAGTGTCCAGCGTTCCACACTCAACTTTTTGACCGTTTTGAGTACACCATCCGGGTACTCATAGTGCACTGCATTTTGCCATAATTGTCAGTGTGAACACACTTATACACTGAAAATAGCAAGTTTAAGTACCTTTTAGTATCTTTGGATTCATGTGGTACAAAAAAATAAATTTCTCTTCCTCTTTGTCACAAAGACGCAGCAAAGCCCTTTGTTTTTTGCAGGAACTGAGATTTTTTTAATATAATTGACACTTCCTCTGACTCTCATTAATAAAACATTTAGAGATTAATTCCCAGTTGGGTTGGAGTGAGGCTCAAGGAGGGGGTTGCTGAAGGTTGGGGTAGCATGGAGGCGGTTGATATGTTGCCTGAGGTGACACATTTATGCACACACACACACACACATACACACACACAGGCACATACACACACACACACACACACACACTGCTACAAACCCTCATTGCTTCTCTAATCAAAAGCCCCTTTCCGCTTGGAGAGGAAAAAAAAATAAACTTCAAAAGCATCATCCACAGCTTGATGAGAAGTCCTCTGAGCTGGAGTGTGGCAGATGTAAACCCGCCCTCTGGCACATACACACACTTACAGAAAGACACACCAAACGGAAAATACGGCACATGCGTGTGTGTGTGTGTGTGTGTGTGTGTGTTTGAGGCGACCCCTTCTGTTGCACCGTGTCCTGCTGACCACTTCGGATGAGATGTGACACTGAGGATGAATAATACAATAGAGAAATACTCGGACGTGTCAGCAGCATCTGTCTCTGTCTGGGGTTGACGTATGTCGTCCTCCCTCCTTATTCAGAGCATAGAGCAGGGGCTTATACAAAACTAATGAAGCAGACACACGCTGTATTAACACACACACACACTCTCATGCATGCAACCACACATAGACAAACAAGTGTAGCTCTGATTGAATGAGGGGAGATGGTGCCATGTGGCTACACTGTGACCAGCATCTCAGATTCCTCAAATTCCCCCTAGAGCCTCACTCTGCTTTTGATACACAAAAATGAGGCTCAGCAGAAGTGGATCATTGCAAATACTTGCAAGCAAGACCAAAACACTGAAAGATTTATGATACGACTGTAGTGCAAAGCTGATTGTTGCTGGGTGTATTGTTCAGAGGTGTAACTGAAGTGGAGTTTGTTGTTATTGTCAAAGAAGGCAATGGCCTGACCGCTGTGCTCCCATTGGCTGACAGACGCCGTTTCCCAGAGGGCCGAGGGGAGGATAATTAAAAGGCAGATATATATAGAGAGAGGAGGGGTAACAGATATAAAGAACAGAGATGGAGGAGGAGAAGAAAAGGAGGCAGGAAGAGATTTACAGTGTTTGAACAATAGTGCAGTCTTCCTCTGTTTACATTGGAACAGGTTCTTGTGCAAGTTACAGACAGTAGATGACAAGAGCTTTCATCAGAGCTTGTGTCACATTATCATATTATCCTACTTAATGCACTTTAACACTCTGCCAAGAATCTTTGACATGTTAATGGTCTGAAATAAGACCCAAGGATAAAAAAAGATAAACATGGAGTATGTGTGTTTGGGTGGGTGTATTTACAGTATGTTGTGAATGTGTGTGCACGGCACACCCAAGAGTGATTTCACTGGGTTGGCAAATAGTTTCTCCCCTGTTGCATAAGTCAAGTTTCTTCCTCAGAGGTGACGAGAACCTCAGCAGATGACTGAGGGCTTTTAACTGTGAATGGAGGTGAATCAGAGGCAGTCTGCATTCAGTGTTATCTGGCCTGCTAAATATTCTATGACAACCTAGTTCCTTTGTTTTAAAGCATGATTAACATTTTATGGTCATGTTTAGGCACTCAAAGCTCTTGGTTAAGTTTGGGTAACGATGGTGGTCTTGATTAAATATTGATAAAGTCAACACTGATTTGAGGCACGATTATATATATTAATATTTAACCAAAACCACAATCTTCTTCTAACCTTAACCAAAGTGCTTATCATATCCTTCGAACATCCACATGACCTCCGAGGCTTCGACCTGCCTGCTATACAAGAACGTACCACTTCCTTCGCCGCCAGTTGACCTAATCCAACAGCAGTTATGTTTCTTGCCAAACATAACTTAACAAATTAGTAAATAAACATTATTTGTAGGAGACAGGGTTGGGTACACAGGGCAATAGCTACAAACTGACACACAGCACACCTGGATTTAAGGCACGAGCAGGGTGTCATTTTTTTATTTACAATCTGAGAGTTTAGCACATTTCTGCAGAGCCTGTTTGCACTTTCTTAGCTATAGTTTGAGAGAACTGTTTTCATTTGATTTATACATTTTTGGGTCCAAGATATAGGATGTACATGATGTGGTAAACTCCCCATCTGGGTGGGCTAAGTTTTCTATTTGGACAACTAGAAAGACTAAAGTTCTAAAAAGGCTCCACAGATCCTGCAGAGGATGGTGGCAACTCGACTGAGGGCTGAATATGCCCATTATCAAACAGTGGACAGTATGGAGATATTCAGCTTTGCCTCTGAGCTGTGCCTGTGCTGTTTTTCTTTTTGCATTTGTGTTGGGTTTTTGTCTCTAGTAAATAAATCATATAGACATGTCTGTATTTAATGGTAGTACCTTTGAGTAGTTAAATAAAGGAGTTTTTAAATTCAGATTCTTTCTTTCTTTCTGCACACTGGCACACAAATCCACCCAGCTTTGTCTTATTCCGGTGTTTGGTGTTGCAGCAGTTAGTGGCCTTTTGATCTTTTGGCAGCGTCTTTCCGTCTCCACTCCCCCCTCCGCGCTCCTTCCCCCATCAACAGCGGCCAGACAGCCATCCAACCCTGCCAGCTCTGGTGGGAGGCTGGCGACTGCTCCGTTCCAGCTCCTAAATCAGAGAGGCTGTGTTTAGATCCCCCCCGTAGAGCAGCGCTACACTTGTGATGAGCTCTGCTGTGCTCCTCTCTTCCAATTGAAAGAGGGAAGTGCTGAGGAAGCTGTACGCTGTTATTCTCACCCCTGTTTGTCCATTTAGAGCGGAGTTTAGATCTTTCTGATTTTGCAGCCTGTCTGTCAGACTTTTCAAGAAAACATTCTCCTCTTTCATCAGCTAATATTACATTCAAGAAAAAGACTATCATGGACAAAGAGTGTTGTGGAGGTTCTGAAGTTGCAGAAGTACTCAAGGAGAATATAAAAGCGCACACAGATATAGGACACAAAACCATCTGATTTAGACAGAGAAAGCAACTTTCCTCTGCTTTTGATGATGCTGAAAGGGTCGTACTGGAGTGAAGTGCACCACCTCAGGCTACATTCTTCGAGAGGGACAACAAATCCTCACAGAGAGTTACTCAAGATAATACAGGGAGGTTTAAGTGCACTATCAACAAAAGTGCATCTGCTTCACCTGATTTGGTGAGACCCTACAGCTCCCTTTTACTCACTTTAGATTCATTTCACATCGCTATCTGGATTTAAAGGCTTCCTGCAGGCCTTTTGTTTCCTTTTACTCCAGATATTCATGTATGTGAAAACTTTTTTCCACTTCTTATTCCCATTTACTTAAAAGCAGTGCACATATTCCCCAATGTTTGGCACAGCCTTTCAGAAACTGCTCTGATGATAGAAACCTTTACACAAAGCTCCTATTGGGTCTTTCCAGGGAGAAACTTAGCTCCTTAAACTGCCCACATCTTCACATTCTGACATGGAGAGGGTTTTCCATGCTAGCTGCCAGGAGGCTATTTGTCTTGGCACCACCAGCGTTTGACTTTAGGTATAGAAAATGTGTGCGAGTGTGCGTTTGTGTGTGTACGAGGGAAGTTCTCTCTACTTCTTTGAAAATGCCACAGAGACCTCCCACACAGCATCAGCCTCGAACAATACTGCATCCTGAAATACAGATGGAAAACGCTTAAAGCTGTGGACAGGCCGTGCACTAAATGTTAATTATTGTACAGATGGAGAATTAACTGGTGAATGGCTCCTTGTTGGTGATCAAACAACTGCCATTCCGACTACAGGCTTTATATGAAAGCAATTTCCTACAGTCATTAGCAGTGAATTCTTCATTTAAACAGTTTAAATTAAACAGTGCATTAAAAGGAATAGTTCGACACTTTGGGAAACATACTTATTTGCTTTCTTGCCGTGAGTTAGATGAAGACTGATACCACTCTCATTTCTGTAAGGTAAATATGAAGCTTCTGCCAGCAGCAGTTAGCTTAGCATAAAGACTGGAAACGGGGGAACAGCTAGCCTGGCTCTGTCCAAAGGCAACACTGTGACCAGTCAAGAAATCCAGCACATAACCCCTGTAAAACCACAACGTGTCATTTTTACACTTTACACTGTACAATTAAACAAACAACATAAAATGTGGTAATAGTGAGCTTTTGAGGTGCTGGTAGGCAGAGCCAGGCTAGCTATTTCTTTATGCTAAGGTAACTAACCAGCTCTGCTCTCCCTACAAAGGCAGAGAGCAGTAATTACAGAAGCAGTGAAGTTGAGATAAAGGGTTTGAAGTTTTCAGGCTGGACGACAAATTGCGCACAGATAGAAAAGTTGTAATGCCTTTTATTTTATGTCTTTTAGGCTATCGTACCCCCAAAAAATCACTGCCATAGAACCTACATAATGCTTAAAATGCAGAACCGACAAACAAAATGTCTTCTTTTAGCTTTATTGTTCATTTGAACATGTTTGTTTGTGAACAGAATTATGTGTTTGTTTAATATTTTTAAATTAATCTTATCAGCTAGTTAAAAATCTACAGTTAGTTTTTACTTTAACGTTAGCTATCCCTAGCTATGCTACCTCACCAGCTAGCTTTCACTTGATAAATTACTGTTTAGCTGAGCTGTCTAGTTTGCTATTACTGTGGTTCAGGTTGGTTTTTAGCTCAGTTTTGTAGCCACAGTAAATTTTACATGCTGTTTTCATAGAAATTATACATTTAATATTTTTTTGTATGGTAAAACAGAGGCCAAAAAGTCAGATTCCAGTCTTAACTCAGTTATTACCAAATATATAGTTAGTGTTTTGGTTTTGTAGCTAGCTCCAGCTTCAAATTGAAAGGACAGATATTAGAGTGGTATCAGTATTCTCATCTTACTCTTAAGCAAATAAGCGTATTTCCCAAAACTATTCCTTTAATCTTAGACTAAACATTGTTTTTTAATCAAGCAATGATTTGTCTTCATGAAACTCAAAAGGACATGGCTACATGAGAATCTAATGTGTTTACTCTTCTCTGGAACAGGCTGATCTATCACAATGGTGTCATTCATCACTTCCTGATGCAATGTAATCAGCACACAGGCACATGGGAATAACTAGAATTACCGCCCCGCAGTTGTATGCCTCCGCCAACCAGTCAAGTTGCAGTTTACATCCATGTCTGTCCAGACTCATATATGTAGTGAATAAAAGGTATAAAGTGTATTTTTTGGCTAAACGGAAGTTATCACTATATTGATGATACATATGTATAATTCCAGTGAATATACATTGTTGAACTGATTAATGAAGGATTATCATAGATGTATTGGCTAAACAGGTACACATGTACTTGATTACTATGTAAAGATGGATTCTTACAGAATATATTGTGTGTGACAGTAAAAGTGTCACCTATTCAGTGTCCGACCAACTGTGACCAATGGTCACAATCTTCTCTTCTGTTCCTGAGTTATGGTGTTGAAGCATCAGTTCTTGAGTTATGGCCAAAAACATGTTTTGTTGGGACGAAGAATGGGACGGGCGTGAGGTCACAGCGGCCTTGACCTTTTGACTACCAAATTCTAATCAGTTCATCCTTGAGTCCAAGTGCACGTTTATGCCAAATTTGAAGAAATTACCGCAAGGCGTTCTTGAGATATCACGTTCACGAGAATGGGATGGACGGACGGACAGACAACCTGAAAACATAATGCCTTCGGCCACAGCTATCGGCGGCACGGAGGCATAAAAACTGGAATGACCAGACAGTCACCAGGCTACAGCTGACTGCAAAATGCAAATGCTGTGAGCACAAAGGGTGAGTCAGCACAGAGCACACTTCCTTTATAATCCATCTCCCCCTTTCAATACACCTGAGGCGTCTCCTCTGGCAGAACAATAGCCGTCCACCTGATCTGATTTCTACCTGGCATTACCTCTCTCTGCGGAGGCCTTTTCACCATTGCCCCCCACACAGGGGCTTCCTTTGTTGATGCAAGATGGAAGATCAGTTGAGCAGGTTGGAGGAACAATGATTCTCATTCATCTGCAGCAAAGCGATGAAGCAGACAGCATGAAATCAAGTTTACATATCACACTTTACAACCCATGAGAAATATCTAGTGTCTGAGGAGACATACCGTAAATATGTAACTACATACTTTAGCTGCAGGCCACAGACCTTTATTTTTCTGCTCTTTACCTATCACTGATAGCAGTTACAACCTGAAAAATTCAAAACATCTCATCTTGAACAAACTTCCAGAAAATACCACAGCCTGCCAAGGAGGTTATGTAAGCAGGGTTTGAAGCAGCCTTGGCTGAGACATGTTTTCCTGCCAGCTATCTTCCCGTAATCACCTTGGGTGTTGGCAAAAAGGACAGATAGAGTTTTGTGTCTGTTCAACAAGAGGATATTTGTGTCAGCCAGGAGTGATGAAACAACACTCAGATAAGCAGCCATGAAGCACATTCCTTCATAACATCACTTGCAAAAACAGCAAGCAGGACATTGAGGAGGAGGAAATCTGGTTTGATCTGATCTGGTAAAAACATTGCCAAAGTAGGTTACAGAGGTTCCCAACCTGGGGGTCAGGGCCCCACAAGGGGTTGCAAGATAAATCTGAGGGATTGCAAATGATTAACAAGATAGCAAAGCAGAAAAAGAACATCTCTGCTGCACAAAATCCTGTTTATTTTTTCAGATATTTCTCTAAATTTTGCTTTATTAGCCATGCTAGCAGTGTCATGTCAGTTAGTCCACCACTTTGGTCCAGAGGTTCACATTAGTGGCTTTGAAATTTGATTTAAAATTTGGTACACACATTCATGCAAACACGCTAAACTAAGATGGTAAACATTGTACCTTTATTATATCTCATTATACCTGCTCAACATTGTCAACATTAACATTGTCATTGTGAGCATGTTAGCATGCTGACAGTAGCATTCAGCTAAAGGCACTGCAGTGCCAAAGCCTCACAGAGCTGCTAACTAGCTACAGATTTGTAGTCTTGTTTCTTGTGAATTACTGGATAATTTTACCTCAGGTAAAATTATAATAATCGGACCTCTTACCCAATTACTTAATTACTCAAATAAGACAAAGGAAAAAAACCTTCAGACCTGCTCACAACAGATAAGACATGCGCAACCGGAGACAAGGGTCACAAGTAGACACTGCTTCATTTTGAGGGGTCATGAGCCAAAAAGGTTGGGAACCCCTGAATTTGAATTGCGTTGTTGCTCAGTAGCCAGGCTGAACTCTTTAAACGGCTCATTCCAACCTACACTATGCCAAAGTGCAGAGAAACTGTTAGATCCGAAATGAAGAGCAAAAACAAATATAAACCAACTGCTGACAGAGAGTCTGATTTGTCTTAGCGTTTTATGAGCCTACAGGGAGGTTTGTCTGCACGTCTGTCTCTGTGGAGCATCTATTTGTTTAAATTTGCGGTGAGAGGAGCCTCTGACGCAGAATAACAACAAACAGCCAAGACTCCTGACTTCCTGCAAACTGCATTACATAAAACTCCTCCGAGCTGTGAGGCGGTTGAGTTGAGGAGCATTGGAGACATTGGATGAGAGGGGAAGAGACAGGGAGACATGAAATGGGCAGAGCAGTGGAAGGAACGAGACAGAAACAAAGACTGAGTAAAATGCAGCTTCCCCCCACAGGGGAAGCAGCCTGGAAAAATAATTGTTGAGAGGAGACAGAAGAAAGCCACTAATGACAGCAGACAATAAAAACTGGCCACTACTGTAGCGTCTTCTCAGCCAGAATGACAATAACGCAGGAACCCGACAGCCCTGCTCTTAGCAAGGTCTACAGAGGGATTGAACAGCCACAACCACAGCACCTGAAAATAGAGCTTTGTCTGGGAATAGACTGTTATTAGGTCGTCTAAACACAGGGTCAATAACACTGTTGCTGCACCTCCTAGACACTGAGGAATGGCAAGGGTGCTAGCTAATTGGGTGGTCAGGATTATTTTGACAAGCAGTGAATAGAAATCTAAATAATGAGGCAGAATTATATGTTACACATGCATGTGGTAGTTGAGGGGGGAAAATGGAGAACAAATCCTTGTAAATACAAATTTACTCCAACGGGAAACATTCATTGCATGCTTGACTTTCGTCTAAACAGTAATGATCCAAATATGCAGCAAACCAAACAATTAGTGTTTGTCGGCTGTGATTTAAAAACTCAAAAGACAAATACACATAAAAAATTATTTCAAGACTTTTTATTACTAAACTCTCTCTAAGGCAGCAGTTTGTGTCCACAGGTCGTTCTAACATCTCGCAGTGAAATAAAATAAAATAAAATAAAATGGTACAAAAATCAGTTTTGCTGTGTGCTACAAACATCATTAGACAGCTCTTGGTAAATAAAAGTTCAGACAATAATAATAATAATAAGCATTATAAACATTCATTTTCCCCTTCAAGTATGCTACTATCCAAAGTGACTAGTGTAAAATTGGCCGAGGAAATAAAATATGTTCATGATTATTTACACATTACAGGTCCAATATGTGTGTATGAGTGTGTGTGTGTGTGTGTGTGTGATACACACAGACACACACGCACAGTGATGTGACTGACTGGCTCCCAAGTTTTAAAACGGCAAAAAAAAGTTAAGCATTTCAGTACAGCAAAAGAACATTTAAGACTTGAGTTGATCCAAGCAGTGGCACCAACAGGCAGCATCCACCTCTTCTGTTGAGGTTTACTAAAAGTCTCGTACCTGGAGCAGAACTAAAGTGCTCTTACACCAGTTTTCCTGTTGCCTAACATCTCTCTTTCAGAATTAAAGGAGACACTTGGAAATACAGGAAAATGGACAGATGTGGAAATGTCTTGAAAAGTTAAGCATGAAAGGTCACTCTTAACCTTGGAAAGAGTAGTTTGACAAAAACAATCCCAACTCAAGCTCCACTTAATCAATAGCACTTTTAGGACTTCTTGTCCATGTTGGCCTTTGAGTTATGTGCTTAACTATGCTGATGAAGACTGTGATATGGTTGAAAGCTTGGGGAGGGGGGGCCTTGTGTTGGGATTGTTTTGTCAAAATCTGGAAAAATATGTATGTTTTTTTTTACAGGGTATATCCCACTGAAAACCACCAAGTATGTTCACATGCACATTAAAAGTCTATTGTTTGTTGTGTTTAGATGGTACATAAATAAAATATCTTCTCATCATATCCTGATAATGAAAAATTCAGATGCTATAGTTGGGTTGTGCCACTATAAGCAAGAATACTGGGGAACTTCAACTCCCCATTTGATTTATTGTTTGCGCTCTGGTTTCAAGTTGATTCTCTGTGTATAGAGATATTTGTGATCTGGGCGTGTGGATGCAAAAAACAAACAGCAAATCCAAAAATTAGACCTGAAACAGGATATGAGCTGGACTACAATGTGCTGTAAACACACTTGTTATGGACACTCCCTGGAGGGTGTTTTTACAAGTAATAACACTTTGTGGACGACCACACAACCAGCACAGTGTCATTTATCCTTCATACAGGAGGCACAGACAGGAACCCAGTCAGCCGAATGTGTCTTTGGTTTAACCAACTGAAACAAGCAGATGATTTAGTTTTTAACGACTGCTACATAATCTTGGTGAAACATCACTCATGAATCACGGGAGAAAGACGACAGACAGTGCACCTCGACTTCAATGCTACAACATTGACACACATCAGGAGATTAAATATGCACACCTTCATTTTCAGTTCAATTAAATGACGATTGTGGTTTCATTAAACTGCCACGAGTTTATCCAAGCAAGTCGTACCGTATTGTTCATACACACCCATGTGTGTATTTTAAGTGTATATACGCATATGCACAAACAGACTTTTGGCTGACTTTTGCATCTTGATTCATGTCAAATATCTCTGTTCCTAATACAACAATGCGGAAGAGGGCAGCCGGTGCAGAAGATATCACTTACAGTATGTACAACAATACACATAATATACATAAACACTCAGAAAACCTGCTCCAACTCCAGCTAGCGATCCATAGCTTCAGAAACAAACTTATTTGGACAAAGATTAAAAGCTCTTGACATTTTTCCCTCCAGAGAAACAAAACACATGAACGTGTCGACTACTTCATGATTTAAAGGGTTCTCACATATATACAGAGAAAGAAAACGAGATCTCCATATTTCTTCTGTGATAAAGATAAAGACTGGAATTTTAGACAACAGCTGATAGTCGTTTTAGCTGCAGGACCACTGCACCGGTCACAGTACCGCTTTTCTGTCAGACACATTGATTAAACACAATAAAACACACTGTCAATGAGGCCTCAGGGTCTCAATTAAAACTGACATCTTCGTATATATCTCAGATATACAGGCTTAGCTAAAATTAACAGTTCCTGACAAGTTTACAAACTGTCGAGTCAGCAAAATGAGGTCCAGAGACACAAGCCTTCAAAAACATGACTTGTCAATCACATGAACTTTTCATTTCCTGACTTGAACTGGGGAATCCATACACTGCGGGCCATGTTCGTCCTGTGAGTCTGTAGAAGACTCGGCACGTGTATATACATGTGTGGTTAAGGAGGAAGAATGAGTAATAAATAATATAATGTACCACAGGAGTGAAGCCATTTCAGAATAACTAACACAGAGATATTAAACACCATTTTAACACCGTTTTCCATAATGCACATTTAGGCCTTGCTCTCATTATTATCTGTATAATCTTCCGCTGTTTACGTTTAGGAATAACAGATTCTTTTATTCCACTGGATCGACTAGTGCAAAATCAAAGTTATATTTTCTATTAGTATGATGATGGATTTTAATATTTTCAGTGCATATCAACTCTGTATAAAATTGTTGTGATTAATTATAACACCAAATTTTCTCTGTCAAAGTCGATGTCAAAAAGTTAATTTTGTCCTTAAAACAACACACAGCATGATATGTCATGAATTGTCCTGTACACTGTAGTTCCACTAAGATGGCAACAGATATGTTTCTCAATGTCGAGTCTCTCAAAAGGGTAGTTTTTGTGAAACGTAACCCAGGGTGAGACAAACTCAGTGAGGCCTTTTTGATGTCCACAAGGTATGGCATTCTGAACGGTGCAAAGTTTTAGGTCATTCCCTGGATGTCTATGGGGTCAATAGTAGCTCTGTTAAAAGTTTGGGGAATATACCTTTAAACTCTAAAGGTTAAAAGCAAATTTAATTAAAGTACATACTCAGATTTACATATTTCTCTGTCACAAACTTCTGTATTAAAAGAAGTGATCTTTTATCAATCAGCTAACCCACTTGCTGTTAGAGCTCACAGCCATGGTGGCAGAAACACAAATGCGCAACTGCGTATACTCATTAAATGGTGTTTAGAAATATCATTAATACAAAGATAAGGAGTATAAAGTAAAACATCTGTGTTTTTGAGAAGAGCTACTATTAAGAAATGCAAGAAAAGACCTAAAGTAGGTCTTCAAACTGTACAGACATAATAAAGACATCCCTGAGTTTGTCTCGCTTTGCATGAGTTGGAAAAACAGTGGAAGTTGCCACAAGCTGAACTCTCCCTTAATTGAAATGAAGCATTATTACACAACAGCCTGGAAAAAAAAAACTATCTGTTTCTAATCTGCTGACCAACGTCAAGTTTCACAACCAGCGGCAACACTAGAAATGTATTCCTTCAGTAATGAGCATGGTTAAGAAGAATAAGAACAACAAAATAAAATGAACCTTCACAATTTTGACAACTGTACAACCAAAGAATACACATTTAGTCCATAAACGTTCATTCTTTAGTCCAGAATGGAGTATTTACACTGTGCAAATGAAACACAAAGCAGAGAGTGTTCATGTATTAAGACTTGGATCACTTCTGAGTTCCTGTTGAATCATTTCTTGTGGTTGTAGGTCCAGAAGAAGCAGACGGTTAAGGCCAGGGCGCCATCGCTTTCACTTTTCATGCTTCACTAACCAGCCTGATCGGAGTCTCCTAAAAATCACCCGACCGTTT
Source organism: Macquaria ambigua (assembly GCA_008360985.2). Taxonomy (NCBI): domain Eukaryota; kingdom Metazoa; phylum Chordata; class Actinopteri; order Centrarchiformes; family Percichthyidae; genus Macquaria; species Macquaria ambigua. The sequence continues at coordinate 39,373 of VMKM01001127.1, read as the reverse complement.
TTCTTTCACATTGTTCCTTTCAGTCAAATACCCTTCAGCTCTCACAGCTGATGTCTTTGGATTGGTATAACTTCATTTAAACCTTTTAATTCATGTTATAAGAAGCCTTTGTTTTGCCAAAGGTTTCCTCTTCGTCCTCTTGAGTTAAGAAATGAAACTAAAAATTAAATTTAAAAAACTGTGGCAGCTTTAAAACAATGAGCAGTGTTAAAATAGGAATGTCATCTTTCTTTAATAATTTTTTTTCTTTCTGCACGGGCCACTGAAGTGCTGACAAAGGCTCTGCTCTCTGCTATGGATTGCTGTAACTTTATACAAACTATCTTGCCTTATGAAGCCTCAATAACACCACAGCTGCCCGCACTAAAGATACTATCAACATCACATCATCGCATGCGAGTGGCTCCTTGGAATGGGACATGGCTGATTTGGGAGCAGCAACCATCCCATAATTCCTTTCATTTGATTGTTTTTGCAGTTGATCTGAGGGCAGCAGACTGGAGTTTAGAAGAAGATGACGTCCTCCTTGTTTAGGTCTTCTGTGTTGATCTTGTAGGGTGGCGGCATGCTGTGGCTGTGGGTGAGCCCGTGAACATTTACCTGGACATTGGCGTGGGCGTTCGGACTGAGGCCCTGCGGCTGCAGATGGGACTGGAGCTGGAGGGAGCCGGTGCTCTGCGAGTGGGGAGGGATGGTGGGGGGCTGCATGGAGGGCTGAGGATGGGACTGTGCAGGGGGCATGGGGGGCTTCTGAACATTTGGAGGGTGGGAGATGCTGATGGAGGAGGCAGACTGGGTGTCTGGTCCAGCATTGTCTGGAGGACTGAGTTGATCTGTCAGACACATAAGAAAGGCTATTAGAGAACAAAGGCACAAAATAGCATAAAAACTTGCAGCAGATTAGTCATTAGTACCTGTTTAATACAGCTGGATTTACTCAGTCCAACTGCAATCTATCACTTGAAATCCTGCCAGGGTTATTTTTTTTTATTTTTTGGCAGTTGTAACTGTGAGGGCACAGGATTAAAGTGTTAAACTGTCTGTCAGCAGTACAGCCGGCCATTAATCACAGTGAAGCATGGGAAATTGATAGGTGTTTACACAGGGTGAGGCTGGGCATGAAGATAAGCTTTAGAGAGAAACGTGATCGGGTGTGGTCCGGTTTGCCCAGGTGGAGAATGTGTGTGTCTCATGTTTGTGTCTGTGAGAACCAAGTTTAATAATGCAGTAGGCAAAGACAGACTAGAAGAGATTGTGTTTGGGTGTGTCCTGACGGAGCAGAGGAGGAAGTGTGTGTGTGTGTGTTTGTTTGTGTGTATAAAGGTACCTGTGTGGTGATGCAGGGAGTGAGGCTGAGGAGGGACTGACAGCGGGAGCTGCTGGTGGGGGCTGATGGAGCGCTTGGCCTTGAGGGCGTTGTCGTCTCGGGCGGACAGCTTCAGCGGCAGCATCTGCTTCATATCCACTGAGGCTGAGTGGGGGTGGGGGAGGAGGGGGAGGAGGAGGAGGAGGAGGAGGAGGAGGGAGGAGACCAGGGGAAGGACAGGAAGAGGGAGCAAAGAAAGCAAGAGACAAACAGAGAGAGAAGGTGATTTAATTGTAAAATTAGATTGCATTGGTAAACTAGAGCAGCCTAGCCTCTCTCAGGCCGCTATTTGATATATCGGAGGGCTGACCCAATTTAGACAGCTAATGTGATCCTAATGAGCCACTTAAATCGTGCTGATCAGGTCAAGCTCATGTCAGGCACAGATGGCTTGTATATCGATGACAATCAGCAAGAAAAAGTCATTTTAAAACTGAAAATGCTGCACTGTTATACATCACCTGCAGAGAGGAGAGAACCTCAATGCAACACTCAAACACATTTAGAAAAACTGTACTTTTATGATACTTTGCTGTTAGTATGAGTTGGCATCTGATGCACTGTAGGCAGCTGCTTTTTAGAAAGAAAACAAACATCAAAAAAACGGGGGCAGGTGGGTAGAAATAACTGACAGAAAAGTCACACACTCCACCCTCTCCATATACTGTGACACTCCTGCACTTGCTCTCCTTTTGTTTCCTGTGTCAGAGTAAACATACAGAGGGTGGTGTTTTCCCCCTTACAAACTATTCATGCACACTTTACCTACACTGTGACATTACAGGATGATTAGAGTCTGAGTGCTATTTCCATGAAAACATCAGTTACAAGATTGCCATACATGCAGTAAAAAAAAAAACAATCATATTTAATTTGTAGATGTGGATTAAGAAAGAATGCACTAGAGCTGCAACGATTAGTCGATTAATCGATCAACAGAAAAATCATAATCTATCATTTGGAGTAATATTTCAAGCAAAAATGGTTCCAGCTTTGAATATGTATATTACATATTATGAAACAGACTCCATACATAGAAGCGAGTGTACTTCAATTACTGTTGATTCTTATAATCAGGAGATGTTTATACATGGAGATAGAAGGCATCCACTCATATCACATCAGGTCACATGGTACCTTTTTAAAGAGCAACTCAAAATCCATGAGCACGTCAGGGTTCAGTATTTTGCTCAGAGCTACTCTTACAGACTTATGTGGATTCAACCTGTGACCACTTGGTATGAAGATAATCTCTATAACCACTTGACCACCGTGCCACCTGCTGATTATGTGAAACTCAGTAATTGAAGTCTAACTGCTTACCAGTGCTGTCAGTGCGATGTGAGGCTTTGCCAATCTTGCCTCCTTTCCCTTTGCCGCTGCTGAAGGCGGCCAGCTTGGTGGGGATCTGCTGCTGCACCCCCACCGGTTTGTGCAGCTGGTTGGTGGTGCTGACGAGATGAAGCGGCACCTCCGTCTTCAGCGGCAGGGTGGACGAGCTCCCCTCGCGCCGCAACGTCACTTCAGGGCGCTCTGGATAGTCGGCTGGCGCAACAGACAGACTGGCACGCACCAGGGGCTTCTGAGGCGGGGGCAGGTCGGAGACACTGGTGGAGGTGGCGAGGCCAGCGGACATGAGGAGCTCCCCGTTCAGACTGCCAGACAGAGGAGCCACCTGGAGGAGAAGAAGACTGTCCGTTATTTGCTGAGAGGTGACCGTAGTCTTCAGTTGTTGCAAACATCATCATATAAGACTTCAAAATCAGTATTCAAGTTCATAAAGGACCGTGTGTGTGTGTGTGTGTGTGTGTGTAAGCAGCCTGCACTGTTAGTTATGTATGAGAGTATCTTTTTGAATTAAAAAAATAACTTAAAACAGCTTCTTAAGAGTACAGAAAACACACGCACACACAGATACACACTATAAATCATCTGTGTGACGCTGTGCCATTACAGACACACAATCTGTTGAAGAGCAGGGTATTTATGGGCTAAAGAGGGAATCAGAAACACATGTGACTCTTTCTGCTGAGCACACAGTTTGGTAAGTTTGGTAACAGGCTTTTGATGTGTTCCAAGAGGCTCAAGGACAATGTGCGCGCGCGCGCGCGCACACACACACACACACACACACACAAAATGAGAAACATAAAACCCTTAATAGTCCCAGTGCACATAAAGGCGTGCCTAACAAAGCAGACAGGGCTGTTAGACAAGCAGGGGAACAAGAAAATGGCTCTCATGACATCAGTGGATAAAAGACACTGACTGCATTGTCCACTTAATTACTAGACTGAAGGAAAGATGATCTACAGATCGAGTCAACATTATCATCCAATCTGCATTCAATGAGATTGACCAGGATGATTTCTGCAACAATGGAGTGGTGTAGTGTTTGTAATCCCACGTGTTGCATTACATGAACTATAAAAAGATATACAAGACATGTTTAAGTCCTTCTACAATATCCTGATGCAATGTGTTGCAGAAGAATATTTATCATACATTAAATAAAAAAGTCACAACATAAGAATCAGCTTTGCATCTACATATAGCAACAAAAGAGTATTGATGTTTTGGCTGATTGCAGCCAAGAGACTAATCTTAATGGACGGGAAATCCTCCCAAAGATGGATTGCTGAAATGGCCTCAGTCATACAGACAGAAAAAAATACATGTGTAAGAAAATATTCCCTGAGAAAATTCTTTATAATTCAGGGCCCATCTATTTCTTCTTTGAGCAGCCAATAGCTAATGTTTAGTGTCTATATACATTTTTCTATTAGACCAATTTCACAAATAGCAACATTTCACAAAGATGTTTCTTTTTCAAAATCTGATATTTAAAAAAAAGGCCAATATCACCATACAAATAACAGTCAGTTAGTCGAATACCAGTTTTAACTGTAACTCCTCTGTTTGGTATGCAGCCCACATGCTACATGATTGATGATGATGCAGAATACTTCCTGAACACATGAGGATTGTGTTTTACAAGCCATGAAGACTCATCTGACTGTGTGTGTGTGTGTGTGTGTGGAGACGGTAGCTTCCCCCAGTTGTAACGGCAGAGCATGACGGGACGACCCGAGGCAGAGAGGGGCCCTGCAGCGGGGAAAGTCTCCTTCCCTAAATCCCCCTTTCTTCTTCCCCTCCATCATTCTTCCTCTTTCAGCACTCACTCGTCTCGGCACACAGATGTTGCATTGTTCCCAGAACAAGGTGATCGGCTTTAAGCGGCATGAACAGCAGGTTTCCACGGCAGTAAACCGTGCGGAAGCTGCAGAGCACAAACAGCCCTGACTGACAGCACATAAACAATTAGCACTGGCTGCCTTCCAGAGGCTTCTGTTAATGACAGGCTTGGACTAGCTAATTATACAGCCAGGTTCCTCTCATCCTCAAAACTGCCTGGATACTCCCACATCATACATATCTCCACTAACACTGCACAATGTGTTGCCTTGTGCACAATGGACACCAGTGGAGATACTGGTTGTTGAATCTTACCTGGATTAGGGCTGCAACTGATGATTATTTTAATTATCGATTAATCTGCTGATTATTTTCACGATTAATTGTTTAGTCTATAAAATGTAAAAAAATAATGTGAAAAACGCTCATCACAATTTCCCAGAGCCCAAAGTGATGTCTTCAAATTGCTTCTTTTGTCCAACCAACAGTCCAAAACCCAAAGACTCATTTACTATCATAAATGACCAAAAAAAGCAGCAAATCCTCACATTTAAGAAGCTGGAACCAGCAAATGTAAAAATGACTGAAACAATTAATCAATTATTAAAATAGTTAAAATTAATTTTCTTTTGATCGATTAATCGACCAATCGTTGCAGCTCTAACCTGGACTAGATGATGTGTGGAACAGTAATGTGTGTAAAATATTGACTTGAATGAGTTTCTATGGGCCGTGTGCAGCTCTGATCTGTGGTGAATTCATGAGATTAGCAAACACTGTAGTCTTAAACCTGTCTAATCCCAAATCAAATTGTGTCTAAGTAATTCATACAGTTTATAAATGTGATGATCACACAGAGTAAATACTGTTTTTTATGAAGTTTGGTCTTGAGCAATGACTCAGCTATTTCTACAAAGATTCTGTGTCTCCTGGGGCTAAACATCGCATTAGCGCTGAAACGATTATGATTATTGACAGAAAATTATTCTGCAGCCATTTTAATAATCCATTAATCTTCTAAGTCATGAATCAATCAAAAACTTCAAACATTCTGATTCAAGCTTTTTTTGATATGAAGATTAGTTGCTTTTATCTGTTTTATAACATTGTAAATGGAATATCTTTGGGTTTTGAATTGTTGTTCAAACAAAACAAGACATTTGAAGTCATATGGACTCTGGAGAGCTGTGATAAACATTTTTCACTGTTGACATTTTATAGATTTTAAAGCTGCAATGATGAATGGGGTAGCCTGACCGATAATTAATTAGCAACTCCTCTAATAATTGATTAAACATTCAAATATGTTCTCAAGCAAAATACCAAACATTGGATTGTTAAAAGATTCTTAAATGTGAGAATTTGCTGCTTATTCTTGTTGGATTGAATGGGTGTTTGGGTTTTAGATGATTGGTCGGACAAAACAATCTGATAACATCACCTTGGACTCTTCTTCACGGTTTTCTGATGTTTTACAAACCAAACGATTGATTGATAATCTGCAGATTAACTGATAATGAAACTGTCTGGAAACAAACAGAAAAAAGTGCAACTTAGTCTGCACGCAACTACTTTTTTCTCTCACAGAGCAAACTAATTAACTCCAACTATGAGTAATTTGACAATATTTGAGTTGAAGCAAGCTACAGAATAGCACTGCACACAGTGTACAGCAAACAGGTGGGATAGCTACAGTGACAGATGGTGTAGAAAGAAACTATCTGCCCTCGAGCTCTGTGTTCTGTCTTAGCTTCGCAAAGCAAATGCTGCCGGCTGATTATAGAAGACGTGAGTCACAGGCATCTAGGTGTGTGTGAACATGGTGAGGGTGTTGATGGGAAAAGAGTTATTCATTGGGGGGTTTTCAGACCACAGGAACACACTTGGACAACAGCACTGTAAATCAGCCTGGAGAGCGAGGCCAAAGGGGGAAGAGATAACTCAGAGCGTGGAACACACAGACACAAGTCACTGTTTTACGACTGGCCTTTAAATGTTTCTCTTGAGTTTTGCCAACTTTCCCATGTTTTAGCTATGTTCTCTGTCATGTTCCTGTAGTTACTCACAGCAGGTAGCAATCCAGTTTTACAGTTTTCTGCTCTTGAGCAAAAAGCAGAAGTTAAGTTGAGTGCTTTGCCTGAAGGCATCTCAAGTTATTGAAGGAAGAGCAATGGTTATTCATTGATGCATTTCCCCTTCAAGACTGTCCCAGTAGGCCGGAGATTGAACCTTTGACCTTGTAGCCATAAACCCAGTTTCTACCTTTTAGGTTTCCTTCCATTAAATATAATTTTCTTATTTTTTTTTTTCCATTGACTCTTGCTGTATTGTGCAGGTAATTTCTCTACTTGACTGTTTACCGTCTATCAAATCCCCCAAACTCCAGCTGTAACCTTGATTATGAACACGCTTTATGGCTTTGTAATCACAGGACTATTGAGCAATCAGACCCGAGGATATGTCCTGGGGCAGAGCCAATAAAAAAGCCCAATGCGTTCCTTATCAACTGTACATCAGATGAGATAGCACATGAAAGAGAAGCTCCTCTGAAGTCAGGACATGCCGCAACTAGCACCGTTCTTGCGCAAACACTCGCATATGTTTCCAAAACACACACAAACACACACACACAGAGGCATGTCTTTTTCTTTATGAGGTCTAATCATAGCTCTATGGGTTTGCTGATGAGTCTTAATGTTGGGTGGTGGTGATTAATTGTCTGCTGATATCAGGCTGGCTCAGAGCCTGGAACAGATCCTGAGGTCACAGCTGATGAAAAGTCCTTTTGATGTTTTTGACGCAGAGGGGGAACAAACCACTTCCAAATCTCCCATAACCGCAGCCAAGAAAGCCCCATAGCAGAGCCAACAGTATAGAACTGCAACGCATACATCTGCATGTGTACAAAACACACAAACACGCTACTTAGCTGGTCTAAAACAAATATTATGGCCATGATTTAATGGGGTGCTGAGCGCTGACAGGGTCTAGATCTGACCCGCTTCAGGTCTTATCTTGCAGTCCATGTAACAAATAAACAAACAAACCACACAGCAATCTTATTCACCATCACTGTTTCAGTGAGGGCCTCTGTAATTACAAGGGTCCCTGCATTACTCATCACAGCAGATTAGTTCAATTCAGCCAGAGGCTCCATTGCTTCACAAGACCAGAGGCTGTGGCTTTCACTGTGAAGTGTTCTAGGTACAGCTCACAGTCAAAGGCCTGCCTTCTGCAGCCAGTAATGAGAAGATAAATGCAATAACTCATGTCAGCTGGTTGTGTTTGTGTACGTCTTGAGTTAAGAATCCAGTTAAGGAATGTCACTGAAAGGTCTTGTTACCATGAAATCTTTGGGATGGTAGATAGGTAGCCAGATGTCAGAAGACGTTATGATTAAAGCTGCAGTAGATGTATAATAATAAAAAAAAAAAATGGAATGCACAGTTGCAAAAAAGCACTGTAGCTTCTTCTCGGGGGACAAGTCAGGACTTGAATGGATGGCATTGTGTCATCCGTCAGTTACTCAGCTTTGTATGCAGGATGAAGAGGGACTAATGACATCACTGGAGACAGCCTCAATCAGAAGGACATATCTGTATGGGAGCATGTGTATCAGTGCAGCGCTGGTAGACAGCTTGTCAGCTGATCAGTGCAACTTCTTGGAAAACAGCAATCCGGTTTGTACACATGCGACACAAGACACTGACTCATCCAGCTGAAACGTTTTGGCTTTCCTGGGAGCATTAGTCAGACTGAACAATCTCATCATTAGGTGACAACCCACTGAGGGGTTCACTCTAAAGAAGACATTGTGTGTAAGGTTTATGCGTGGATGATATTATGATAGATATCATAACTCTATATCAATTTCTCAGTTAGGGAGGGGCAATTTTGCTATAAAATAATATCACAATTTTGCAGGAAAGGTTTGTGATAACGATATTTATGACAATATGATAAAATCCTGAAAAATACTAATTGTTGCCATAGACAAAGACTGGTTGTTTTGACTTCAGATAAGCTGCCTGTGCTCTCCTCGTGATTTTTTTCATCACTGTGATGAAATATTTTGTTTTGTCAGGTCTTTAATTTGCCAGATTAGCCAAAAACTGAAATTCCTGTCTGGTTTTATCCAATAACAATTTCTTTATTGATTTTCCAGAAAATGTTCTATATCATGATATATGTAGATATTATTATGTAAAACCCACCTAGTAAGGATACCAAAACTATCACATTAGTCTGTATCTTCTTGGTTTGAAAAGGAGATATAGCCTGTGTCAAGATAACACTTCCCATGCTACAGTTACCCTCTGCTCAGCTTGTCACAGAGAACGCCAATCAACCAAACTGGACCTTTGAAAACACTAAAGGCGGATATTAAGTAACTTTACTGTAGCTCCTTGACAGATCTGTTAGCACCGGGCATGAAATTACAGTCAGAGGATCTTTCTCAAAGCTCCTCTCCCATGAAACTCACAAACAATGGCCCGCATTGTACTGCAAGGAGAGAAAGAGGGATACAAGTAAGGAAACACAGGGAGGAGAGAGGAGAAAAAGAGGCAAAGAGAGGTGAAGTGAAAGACTGCTCCCTGCGTAGGTGGATTCCTGACTGAGTTGAATGGTTAGCGATGTCTTCAGCTTTATGTGTTTATCATTACGCCCATCTATGAAACAGGCTGTGGGAGCTGAAACCAATGCTTCTTTTCTACCAGGACCTTAACTCAAGAACTAAAAGTTCCTTCATTCATATATTTGGCTCTTCAGTGTTTCAGATGCTGAAGTACCTTAGAAGGGTGGGTACAGGATTCATGCCCAGGGGATGGGATGGAAGGAAAAAAAGAGAGCCAAGGTAGGAAAAGGTTTGGAAAACTGACGCAACAAAACAGCAAAATGTTGTGACGGAAAAGTCCCTTCTCATTCTTTATCCTGTGAGTAATCATCACCAACACCATTTTACCTGGAATTACCTCTTCACCTCACTGTCATCCAGCACCTCGCCCTCATGTTCCACTTTCTTACACACCACGTGAAAGGTGGTAGAGTTTCATATTTTCTTTCAGTTTGTTGCGCAACTGCAAACGTGTGAACACATCCGTGTATGCAGACACCCAATGCAGTATAAACAGAGTTAATTAAATATTGTCTCCGCTAGCAACAGCTGCTTGCAAGTCTTGTACTGTATTGTGAGCCTTTTCCCCCAAACATAAGGCATACTGTGATATTTCTGTATTTTGTTATAATGTTATATTCTGACATATGGCCATCATCTCCACAACAAGTTCCCTACCTCAATAGTCTTCCTCTTGATCTTCTTCTGGTGTTCCAGGCGTTCCTTTTCTTTCTCCACAGCTCTGGTGGACTCTCTCAGCCTCTCCAGGTCCTGCTGGTACGTCTCCCTCTGACTCTCCAGCTCCTTCCTCTCTTCTGCCAGATGCTCCTGCATGAAAAGATGAGCAATGTTACAAAGTTTGTGTGGAATATTGATATTTGTAAAATATATCCTGTGGGGTTTTTTTTGTGTCTTTTTTAAAATTACTAGTGTGAAAAATGAACTTGAAAAGAAGTACAAAAAGTTTACAAAACAATTAGAAGTATGTATACAGTATTTGTATACAGATCATATAAAGTAGAAGACTGGAGGAAAAGTTTGTTTCTGAGCTGCAAGGTCATGAAATTCAGCCTTTCGCACATATTTTTTGCCATCAAAATCTGTTCCATAGCCCGCAGGTAGGACAGAGCACTTCACCTCCAGCCGTCTGCACTCCTCCTCCCTTTGTCGTAGCCTGGCCTCAGTGGCCTCGACTTGCTGGCGGTGCCTCTCCCTCTCCCTCTCCCAGCGCTGCTGCTCCTGCCGGTGCTGAGACTGCAGCTTGTGGAAGCTGGCCAGCTCTTCTCTCTGCAGGGCCAGAGTCCGCTGTTTCTCCTGCTCCAGGAGCACGTTCCCTCTGTGGCGGCCGGGCAGGGAGGCCCGCTCTGTCAACGAGGCCCGCTGCAGCTCAATGTGACTGTCCTGCTGTGATATGATGGCCTGAGGACCAAGATGAGAACAGGAGAAAATAACAGAAGGTAATTAGAGAACAACTTCAATTTTGTACTGAGACAATGTTTATTCGCTATTACAGTTAAACAAATTCAACACGTTTGTTATGAAAGTTATCAAGTGCTAACTACAAACACACATCTGCAAACATACAGAATATACCACACATTTCAATTAGACTTCTTTCACTGACTGCATTTGTTAACATTTTCATAAACAGTGGAGGGGACAGTATTACCTGCAGACTATAGAGCCTTTGGGAGAGCATCAGCACTCTGTCGAAGAACTACAACGGAGACACAGGCAAGGTTATTACAATCAAATAACCACCAGCATCACCAAAACAATACAACATTTCACTGGATTAGCAAACTTCTCCTGGGTACATCTTTTCAGTTCAGCAGGCATGGCTATGAATATCAAATCCAGCAGTGGCGGTGTAGCACAAGGTGACAGATAGATCAGGGAAGGAGAGTTTACCTCAGCCTCGGGGAAGGAGTCAGACCAGATGCGGTTCCATCTGGCAGGAGAGCAGCAGCTCTCATCAACCTTAGCAACAACGGTCAGACACACAGCAAGTCATACTAATGAAATAACATCACAAACACACTGCGACACACTACTGTTCAGTACTGCTATACAATATACGCAATACAATATAGATGCTGTGAAAACATTTGGAACATTTGTTATGGTAACGTGATTTTATAATTGAATTATTAGATTTTTTTGAAGCTATACTTTGTGTAAAAAAACTAATATTATCTGATACACAATTCAGAATTAACAGACACTATGCACGTTTTAATTACATTACACATGCATGTTTAATTTCTGTCCATCCTACACACTGAAATCCAAAAGAGATTCCATTGAGCTGTTATTAGACATAGTGGTGGAAAAGGTCAAACTATTACTATTCTGTTTCTACAACCATGATATGAGAGCTGAGCAGCATGGTTATAACTATTTACAGGAAATAATACTGTGATATACTGTGTGTGTGTGTGTGTGTGTGTGTGTGTGTGTGTGTGTGTGTTTTGAGCCCCTACCGTCTGCTCCAGGGTGTGGCTGCCACAGAGGTCTTTGAGCTGAGGGTCAGAGCTGGCTCTCTGGCTTCTGTCTCGGTTTCTGGACTCGCCAGAAAAGTTCTTCTTAACACTGCCATCTGGCACAGACACAATAACACCGACACACACAGAAACGAACACAGAGACAAACACAACACACACACACACACACACACACACAAATAATGAAACCAAACAGATACATAGAAATACTGACAATCACAAACATTGCACAGAAACAACACACATATACATGTAAAACTGCGCCCATAGCTGTCTGGAAATGCTTAGTTTTTTAAGGCTTGCTGGCTTTGTCGCCAAAAAATGTTTTATTAGAAAACCATACACATAAATTAAACTAATAAAACCAATTCAAGGAATCAACGGTTTTTAAAAACTTTGTCAAATTTATTTTATAATTCATAATTTATTAATGGCACCGAAATACAAGTGCATATCCATCAGATGGTAGACTTCCTCAGGGCACGGATGTGCTGGACTCACTCTTACTGAGGATGGTGGGGCTGCGGTCATAGCCGCCAAAGGTATCCGCTCGCCTGGGCAGAACCCCAGAGCCACACCCTTCCTCCAGCCGTGAGGTTGGAGCCTCCTCCCTCACACCGGACTGCAGCAGGTTCTGGAGGTTCTCCACTGAAGTGAAAGAGAATTAAGGTTGAAAAGCTGGGCAGGGTGAGAGGTTTAGGGGAACAGTAGCAAATTCAACAAATGCTACTACCTACTGATTTATTACAGAGCTGCAGCAAGCAGTACATGAACATAAGGTTGACAAAAACGTCATGGTGCCATGCCTCTGTATCTAAAGCAGATTCACATATCATGGAGCCTTGTCCTACCCTCAGTGATAGCTCCTTTAAGCAGGGCCTCCCCCTGCTGGAGGTCTGAGGCGTCTCCTCGAAGCAGAAGTCTGGAACGTGAAGCTGTGTCCTCTAGACCGACAGACTCTGCCATGTCTGCAAACAACTGCAGCTTCTCAGTAAGAGCCTGGACAACCACTGCATCCTTCTGGCTCATCCGTTCTACAAGGGGAAACACAAGATGGAATAAGAGAGGACTTAATTCTTTAAACAATCGATAGGGATGCAGGTTTTGCCACATGCTCACTTCTTGTGCATCTATAGAGCAACCCTTAGTCTTTACCACACCCAAATATTCAGGTGTTTTAAACCAGTTTTGCTACACGGAATAAAATCTGTACATCCTAAAACAGTTTCAAGATGAGATGTAGAGGAAAAGGAAAAGTCAACAGTTTAACAATTTTAAAGTTTATATGATACACGAGCACCCCCTTGTGGCCTTCTATATCTGATTTTCCAGGGGATTTCTTTATACATGCCATTGCTTACTTTATCACAGTTACCTTGAAATTCTTTGAACCTGAAAGCGCGTGCCTCTTCCTCCTCGCTGAACAGCCTCTCTTCTGTATGAGGACAACTAACAGGGGACAGGACAGAAGCCATTACAGATGGGTAAGCAAACTGAATAAGGTTCCTATACATTTTCTGTCATATCTAAATCTTTTTCCACAAAATGTAAATAATAGTAATAAACGGTTGTGTATTTCCTCTCTGTGTAAACGCAGCTACCTCTCAACAGCTTGCCGTATGTGTGCCATCCAACTGTTTCGCTCCTCCTTGGAGGTGGTGTGGATCTCGTACATCTCTGGCTCATTGGAGGAGGCACAGATAAGAAACATGGCTTTCTCCTCATGGGCCACTTCCCTGACAATCAGCTTCTGAAGAGAGATCACTGACGGCTTGTTATCCTGGGTGGACAACAATAAGAAGGAGGAAAGAGACAGGAGGCCGTGTTTTTTGATTACTGGTACTTCAGGTAGTAAAATTTGATGAATGACACTGACAGAGCTAAATTCTGCTCCCCCTCACATCTTGCTGCACAATACTCAAGTATTCCTCTTACACATACACACAATGTTTTTGTTAGATAGTTTACTGACAGAAAAATTAAGTTAAATCACTCACCACTGTAGCAAATACATATCTCTGATCCTTCTCTTGTAGCAAGAGCAACACATCTGATAGGAGCACTGCAAGAATATCTGGAAGGACAAAAATCAGAAATGACACACTTAGTCTTCAGCCTGCAAGCTGGAAAGAAGATAGATGATAAGAAACTATAAACATTTGAAATATAAAAGCATATATATGCACACTTCTAAATAGCAGATCAGATCAGATCAGAATCTTGTTTATCATGTCATATCATACCTTTGAGCCTGCCAGAAGCAGCTTTCCAGTTAACTGTGCCCTCATGCAGCAGCCGTCTCCTGCCCTGTGCCAGGTCCTCCCTGCGAAACACTCGGCCATCTTTGATTTTTCCCAGTGCCTTTGGCTCCATCTTGTTGTGTATCTCTCGGAATCGAGAGTTCTTCTCGTGGATATTAACCAGCGCATCAACCTGAACGATGGTGTCTTTAATCAGACCCAGCGACCGAGTCAGATCCTCATGCTCCTCTGTACCCGCTAGAGCCAGAAAAAAATAAAAAAGATACTTTATAGATACAGCAAAATGAAACTATAATGAGTGGAATTATTCCTCATTTAATATGAGTGTACTCTCTTCAGTAGTGATTGAGATTTATTTAGCAGAAAAATGCATGTGAAATGCTGGACCTTCAGTGTTGTGCAGAATGCGCTCCACTAGTACTGGGTACTTGGTAATGCGCTGTGTCACCAACAGAATACACTCGGTCACTCCTAACCTCCGCACAATGGACAGGTTGTTGATTTTCTGAGAAGAAACAAGACAATATTTAATTGACCGTTTATCAGACTGGAAGTGGATTTAATATACCATACTACAGAGGTCCTGTGCATTAAATCTGATATCCAAAATCAGAAGACTGCTAATGTGTCTTACCCGTATGATGTTTTGGAACCTTTTGTTGTTTTGCAGCTGTTCTTTGTAGTAGCTGACAGCCTCAGTGTGGTGACTGCAGAAGTCTCCATAGCTGTCCTTCATCCTCTCTCCTATTTCGCCCGAGAACTGGAGAACAAAGAAAACTGTCACCCAAACGGCTCGCTGTTCTGTTTTTGCAGTCTGTGTTTTTGTGCTGGCCCATGGCACATGTATTATGCTGTTTACATAGAATTTGTGTATCATATTGTGCATGTGTAACTCTATTATCTGATGTATTCAAGAAATCAATGCTGGGCGTTTGTGTGCGTTCCTGTGTGACATGCTACGCATCTCCTCTCTACCTGTGCGATCAGAATGTCTGCCACTCTGTTGATAGTGTAGTTCCTGTCGTTGGGCGAGACGAGGTTTTCTCGCTGCCGCTCTTTGAGACGAGACAGGAAATGTGTGTGAAGCTCGAGGAGGTTTTCCAAGCGGGGGAACAGACAGTCCAGCCTGCCCGAGTCCATCTGGAGGTTCTCCTTCAGCTCCCGGACGTACACACACAGCATTATCTTCAGTGTTCGCACGTGGTGCATCTCCGTCTGCATCAGCTCTGTACAGTAACATAAAGTTAAATGTTTATGTTCTGATGTGTAAAGCACATACATGTATAATGAATTGCAATGCTATGGACTGGCTCACGATGGGTGCTTCATGCCATCCAAACCTTCTTTAACCTATATTTTTCTTATAATTTTTCCTTGTAAATACACTTCGCTAAAGTCCTAAAATTAGTTAGTTTAGTTTTATAAACGGTTTTGTTCGAACCTGTGAGTCCATCAGTGTGTGCAATGCTAAATCAGTGGAGTACTCTTTTAAAAGTAATATTACTGTCAATGGCTTTTTTTTTTTTCCCCTGCCGTTGTGTGTAGCACTGGTGAGCCAGGATGACAGTTCACTAAAATTATACAATCAATGAGCTATCCGTCAATCCACAGGATGGGTGACTCATTGATTGGACAGGTACAGGTGTCAACATGACCTAAGAAATCACACTTACCATATATCACGTCCTGTCTCTTCACCATTTCTTTAGAGTACTTCTTAATATACTGCTGGTCAACTGCCAAACTCCATGACTCTGCCTCCAGGTCCTGGGCATCAGACTCCAGATCAGCCCGCACTGCTGCATAGTGAGCATCTGAGGAGAAGAGCAGAGGCATCCAAAACTATGACACATCACAGTGTTATAATATACAAACAAAAAATAATAATTAAGTTGGCTCCC
Organism: Macquaria ambigua; assembly: GCA_008360985.2. NCBI lineage: Eukaryota > Metazoa > Chordata > Actinopteri > Centrarchiformes > Percichthyidae > Macquaria > Macquaria ambigua. The sequence continues at coordinate 23,531 of VMKM01001127.1, read as the reverse complement.
GATATAGTGGGAAATTGCACAATGTCGGGGGCCCATGTTTAGGTCAGTGTCTTCACAGGAAGGTCAGAAGTAAAGGTCAGCAGAACAGCACCGCTGGAAGAATGCAGTCTGAATTGTGCAGCTGAAGGTCGGTCTCGTCATCACCAACTCTCAAAATGATTGATGACCCAAAATGAACAGATCTTGTTTCTTCTAGAAGGACAACAGGTAACTCAAGTCCTCAGATGACAGATGAATTCTCTACATTTTGTATCATTCAAAAATGATCCAACGATGACTTTCAAGAGATGATTCCAGTAGAAAAGGTCACCAATTACTTATTGTGAAGCATCCAAGTTTAAGAATAGTTCGCTGCTGACTTAATGTCTCGTCTTTTTGTGTTTTGGCAGGGCTGAAAAAGATACATGGAGATAGTGACAAGGCGAGTAATACTGACTCGACAATACAATTTGTCCATACATTCTTTGGTAATCCCAAACCTTTTAAAATCTAAAAAATAAGGCTTTACTCACCAAACTATGGAAAAATCAACCCATAATTATGACACTACTGTGTGCGTATGAGATAAACTGTAATCCAGAAAGATCTCGGAGTGCATAAATAAGGAAGGAGATTAAGCTCAGAGATGGTTGAGAAAAAAGAATGAGATCTAGTTATTTTTAATTGTTTTGCTTTAGTTTGAGAACATCGAACCCTCCAATAAAAGAGCACTTAACTTGTGGTTTAGAGAGTGGGAGAGCCGCTGATGATTTGTAGCTGACCCTGCACTATACTTACATTACTATTTTTCCACAGATAATACTTTGAATTGTAGGGACTTCCTTTAAAAAGGTGTGGCTAAGATTATTTTATTGATACACTCAGCTTAGTGTCTAAAATGTTAAAAGTACGAACAAGATTGTAATCCCAAAGTCCCAAAGCATGCTTTTATTAGGAGACATTTATTCGGACATTTTCAAATTAGTTTTTCTGCAGTTCCTTCAGCAATATACTGTAAAGCAACAGAAAAAGAGCATACGAATCTACATCACCCCTGCTCCTGAGTGACAAAGTGTGTGTCTGGGAGAACAGCTGGGAGAAAAAAAATGGTGCAGTAGCTCTTTCTATGTGGAAAGCTAGTATCCAGTTAGCCTGTCTCTCTCTCCCACACACTACAGCTTAATGAGACAGGGTGAGGTAATCCCTGACTCCACAAAACACACTCCACACTCTCCTCCTCCCTGGATTTAAGAATACTCCCTGAATACAAACTATCACTCTGCACTCAGGCAAATGCATAGATCTTAGAGGCTTGAACAGGCTGAGAAAAGGTTTTGTTCCCACCATAACGATTTAACAATTTCCCTCCAGGAAACATTTTCAACCGGGAGTGGAGCTGTTGAACTCCTAGCTCAGTCCCCACCTCAGTCAGTCAACTCAGTCAACTCACCTTCAACGATGATGGACTCGGTGGTGGAGGGGGCGAGGGAAATGGCGTCTTCGTTGCAGCGTTTGGAGCGGAGAGCATCCGTCTCATCCATCTCCCCAGGGAGGGATCTGAGGGATGACAACCACAGATCCAAGGTGGCATACATGCTGACACTGAGACAAACTTAATCCCACTAGCTGGTGGTAGCCTAAATAAACATGTATATACAGGATCACAGTAACAATGACCCAGGCAGCTAGATTTCTTTCCTTCTTTCCTACTTACTGTTGCCAATCAATGACTCCCTGTCTTCTGCTCCCGTTTACACCTTACCTATGCCTTTGTCTCTCTCTTTCCCTCTCCCACTGTCTTCCCATCTTCCTACTGTTCTACTGTGATGCAGCAGGAAAGTAGTCCACTTCTGAGAACCTCCTAGACTCTGTTTCAAAGGGCTGTTATATTAGAAAAGACAGCTTGCCTTGATATGTCAACTATAAATACACATCTTATGATGACATAGAGAAAATAGTATTTCAGCAGCAAAGAATCCCAAAATATCCCGCATTAACATAAAGCGGCTACAGAATTATAGATTTGAGAGAAAGATGGCTCATTTTTGTGGTAAAAAGGAATCCTGTCATTCAGACGTAAGCTAGTTAAAAGAAAGAAGAAATGAAAAAAGAAAACTCTTCTGCATAAAAAAAGGCCTAAAAGGTCAAACTTGCAAAGCAGAGATACTCACCCTGAGCTGTTGTGGTGACGGAGGCTGTGGCCAAGGCTGGACGCAGAGGCTGCGGTGGAGCTGGTGGTATGGGTGGCAGTTGACTGAGTGCTAGGTCCCCACAGACTAATGGTCATGCCTGGGGTGCTGAGAAAACCTGGGTGGCCATCCAGGGCCTGTGATGAGGCTGACTGCTCCCGCTCTCTGTCCCGGTCTTTTAGCGCTGGGGAGGAAAGGCGAGAGACAGATGAACGGAGGAAATGGGAGGATACGGAGGAGGAACATGAGGAGAAACTAGGAGAGGAGAGAGAGAAAGGAGAAGATGACCAGTGAAGAGGAGCAGAGGATGAGGAGGCGGGTGGATGCTTGTTTGACTCGTTTCCAAGTGGACCCCAGTATTTTTTCAGCCAAGATCGAGGCAGGGATCGGAAGAATCTGCAGGTGATCAGATCGCGGTGCATCAACACTCGGACACCAACACGACCGGACAGACCCCACGAGGAGGCGGAGGAAGATGGGGAGGAAGAGGAGGATGGTTTGGCAATCCTGGAGCAACCTTTGGAAGCCCCTGTGGTTCGAGTAACGCCTTTGGTAACAGCTAGCTCCATTGTGAATGTCTCAAACTAGGAGGAGTGGCAAGGTTCAATAGTCTCCGTCGCAGTATCAGTAGAATACGTGATGTGCCTTCACTGTTGTAAAGAAGGAGAACCGGAGGACAGCACAAAGCCTGGTTTTATATGCGACCCGCCCAGATCCTTCACGTCCGATCTCTTCTAGCAACTTCTGGAAAGATGCACGCCCTTATATATTTCTCTCACTTTCTGATTCTGCACTTTTCCTCAATTCCTCTCAGCACTCCTGTCGACCCCCTGCACAAGCTACTGATTGACCAGAGCATTACATGAGCAGAAATGAAACAGGACTCCAGCTGTTAGGAGGAGAATAACAACTGCTACAGGAGATTAACTTAAGCTGCCGCTGCTGCAGCAGCTCATGTCTCCCGCGGGTTCGATCACATGCAACAGGACCTGCTGAATGTTACAATTAGCCATGATTGAAGTTTCCTGGGATGACCACTTTATAATAATGCATGAAAGCACACAGCACATTTATTCTGAGGCTCATCAATTTAACAAGTCAAATGGCCGTTAATCTAACCTTTTATAAAGTAGTAAAAATATTTTAAGGGAGAATGTGACATCCTTTAAAAAATAACAATTAGCAAAGATCTGATTTTTGTTTTGCTTCCTTTTGTTTCTCTTTGTGTATTGATACAAACCTGACTACTGTTTGTATTAATGGTACAACATTACTAAATATCTTCTGCGTTTGGACAAGAACTGAACCAGAAGTACTGGTTCTCTGTTCTTAACAATGGCTAATCATCACCTTTGCCTGCAGCCTGTTGGGGGCCAATCTCACCGTCTATGCTCAGCGTGTAGGCAACCACACAGACCCACGTACACACACACACTGTAAGAGAAAGAAATAGGATGACTCCATCTTCAGACGTCAGAAGGGTTCATCTTTATAATCCTCTGCAAACCACCAGAGAGGCGACCAGCTTTTTAATTTGACACATGGGGAATAAACCATCTTCCTATCCATCAATGCACCCCCCCCCTACTTCAATTGATACTGTGGTCAGTGAGATTCACAAGGCGTACATCTGCACATGCACGTTCTGCTTACCAAAGTTAGGAGATCCTGATGGGCCAGTCCTCAGTAGAGAATCTCTCTGTGTGGAGAAAAGAAAGAAAGACTGTTTTTTTCAAGACCATCCTCTTAAGCTTTTATCAGCTGAGTGACAGATTACAAAATGGCTAAAAATTGCACGCTCTTACTGTACTTTCTTTACAGGACGAGGCTGGATGGATTCATAAGAATGGAAAGAGGCATGTAATCTTCAGTCAAGTTGTCTTAAATGCCCTGTCCCGAATGATCGCACAACTCTCCCTGCCAAAAGTGGATTTATGCTTCTCTGTTGAGGTGCAGCAGTAGCTACACGTTGAGGCTTTGTTGCTACATAGAGGGTTCCCCTATAGCTAATACGCACCTTCTCAGAAATGTAACTACAGAGCATAAAGCATGGGCTATGTGTAGAAAGCAAGAAGTGCAGTTGCAGGAAGTGTTTGTTGATAGTGAAAACATGGAGCGAGTTGAAGAAAAGCTGGAAAATCTCATTTTCAGTAACACTAGACAAATCTTCAATCCAGCACAGTCATTTACATTGCAGATCTTTTTCTCCTCACAACTGTCACTCTCTATTACAAAGTGAACGAAAGAATGCAACCAAATCCCATTTCTTTCAGTATATAATTTAAAGAACAACACTGTCTGATTATGACACATGCATTTAGTGTTGCAGTGGTGCTACAACAAGCCAAGGTCAAACCTACCTAACTATGCAACTATACTTCAAATTCGACCTGTAAGAATCTACAGCAACACTGCCGATACATTGCATCAAAGAAGCATAAATCTATCTTAAAACGAGTGTCACACCAGTAATAAATGGACTTCACTTATATAGCACTTTTCAACCTTAACGGTTCTCAATGCGCTTTACGGATTGTACACACCGATGGCGACAGAGCTACCATGAAAGGTGCTGGCCTCTATCAGGAGCAACTGAGGGTTCAGTGTCTTGCCCAAGGACACTTCGACATGTTCTTACCTTTGTTCAGTCTTTTGTCATTTTTTTTCTACTATGAAATTCATTGTAAGTGCTACTGATCCAATGTCTGATGATGTACATGTGTATATACCTAGTTTATACATGCAAAACAACAGAAGTGGAAGTTAAAGTACTAGTGTGACTTCACTTCACTTAGTCCCTTGTTTTTCTATGCTCCAGTGTAGTGTTTACCTTATTCTTGCTGCTGGTGCACTCACCCAGCAGAGACTTGCAGCTCTTGTGAACATTCACAGCACAATCTGAAAAACAGCAGGACAGGAACACAGAGTCAGTGTTGCATTAGATACAAGGAGGGTACACAACATACACAGGACACAGTGGTGGATTTTGGATATTTGAATATGGATGGGAACAAAACAGTCAACTAAGTTTGAAATTTCAAAATCAATCCAGCAACTTCAAGTAAAAGGCTGTGATTCAAACAAAGCACTGCAATGGTGCTGAAACAACCTCCTGGAGGCAAAGCTTTTTCAGCTGCTGCAATCAACAATCACAATGTTTGTTTTTACACAAGTATTCTCATCACAAAGTGAAAGAATCACTTCTGGCTGCATGAGACTGGTGCAACACTAACTCTGAGGCTTCTGTTTGTTTACACGTACAAGATACAGAGTCACACTGTACGCAGGAACTCCATTTTTCTCAGTAATAGGTTTCTCTTTTTGTCCACTTTTCTCCCTGTATGGAAAACACAGCTACTTCTGTCAGGTTTACATGGAATAACTGATAGTATCTCTGCCGATTAACACAGATACAAATCAGAGTTGTTTTGGAAAAACATACTGCGGGCAATAAGTTCTCCCCTCCATGTTCTACTCAGTTACTGGAAAGACAAAACACTGGCAAAACAAAACGATTCAATCTTTCAGCCTGGCTACATACTGTATAAGGTAAGCAACAGAAGCCTTTCCTGAGGGACTAGGCTGGCCAAACAAATCAAGTTATCACTATGCAAAGTCTGAGCCCAACCCAGCCAGGTAAAACCAGGCTGATGTGGACAAGAAACACATGGCCTTCAATGCAAAACAGATACAGATGATGTACACAAGTGCAGAAATGCATATACACACCAAAACAAGAGCTGCTTCTCTGTATAGAGGCTGATCAGTAGAAACGGTTGGAAAGTTCAACAGCCTGATCTAATGCAGCTATTAGTGAAAAGCAGACTTCAGCTGACTGCACTCAATACTGGAAAACACTGTGGTCAAAAAGAAAGAAAAAGTCTGAAATTACTGTGTCATTGTTTTGTGTGTGTTTATCATTCATGGTGTTAAATACTGTTTATGATGACAAGGAGTTATTTTTTCAAACATGCATTTTGTTATTTCCTATTATTTTTTCTTGTGGAATGATCAGTGATCTGAGTGAAAAACTAACTTGAACAGTAACTTCTGTTTATGGCAACTAACAAAGCGAACATGTCAGTTTTAAAATCAACACTGCCCCCTTTACATATACCATGTTACATGGGGCACAAGGCGGCAGTATGGGGATTGTTAGAATCTGGTTGCGTAGCTTGTTGGCAAAGGCGGCACTCCTGTGAACAACGCAGTTTAAACATAACCCATGCTAGCAACTTCCGCTAGCTGCTGCACAGCCCACTGTAAAGGCCTCTAATGCTTATTCCTCTTCTGTGTGCTGGTACAAAGGAGACAATGACAAAATCCATTCCTCCTGTGCAGTAAAGGCATGAAGCAGTGAGAGATAATAATTTGTGTGTGTGTGTGGGGAGTGTACTATGCGAGTCCTTTATATTAGAGAGTGTTAGTGTAATCTATCTTCTATCTTTACCTTTTAGATCCAGCCCTGACCACTTTTACTCTATGATTTCATTCATAATCTCTAACCTACCCCCTCTGCCTCCCTCTCTGGTAATAAATGAACAATTGCTGGCTGAGCTGAAGGAAAAGAAAACAGAAACTGGCTTCTGAATAATCTTCGCCAGCAGTGCTGTGTCCCTCTTTGAGTCGGATCCAGCAGAACTGAACTGCTACATTTTATTCTGGCCCAGCACAAGCCCATTGAATCCCAATGTAGACACAGAGTAATGCATAGTTTGCCCAAAATATCTACTACAAACAACACCTTTTCCAAAATTATTGCTTCAGATTTCACTCAGTTTTGAGGCCAGAGAAAAGATTGTTTTTTTTTTTTTTTACCTTTAGAGGAGGATACAAGCACAGAAGTCAGTAAGCCAACAAACTCATCAGCAGTCAAGCAGCCAGACCCAGAGATAATTTTCCACCTCGCTCCACAACTAATATGCAAAGTTCCAGTCTCTCTGCCAGCCTGGCTCTTTCAAACAAAAGACAAACAGCACAACAAGCCTTCAACGACATCTAATAAAGTCCATCAAGCCCGTAGTACATCTTCAACAAAGCCCAAACACACTGACTGGGCAAGGCTGGGAAAAGAATTGCAAAAAGATAAGAGGACCTGGTAGGTAAGCAGATCTAGACTGCAATAAAAAGCCATGTCACTGCAACAACATCACTTGAAGTCATCATGGAGGAACTCAAAAGTAAGCTATTTCTGTTTAGGAATGTGCAGTAGAGGTGATTGTACTCAAACTGCATTCAAAAGAATTTTTGCTTAATGGAAGTGAAAAACTATCCTAAGATAAGCAAGAACACTGTGTTTTCTGTTTGCTGATATCACAGAGCTTATCAGCAATGACTCTTTGAAGCCACAGACCACCTCGACGTCTGCCAATAGCACAGTGTGCGATACCCATGTTGAAAATATACCAATATAGTCACAATCAACAGATCAGCTTGGACTTAATGCCAGTATATGCTGTCGTAGTGATTTATATCATCAGGTTGACGTATTGGGGTGAGTGTCGACCAGCTCTGCCACTCCTGAGCAATGTGATAAGTTCCAGTCACTCAGTCATGTCAGCAGCACTGTGCTCTGCAGCTGATCCATGGGACACTCAGCCTCCATCAAAACCACCACCACACTCAAAATCTGCTGACTGGTAACTACCCTATCACACAAGAAGCACATTTGTGGTGAACAGCGCACAGTTTAGTGAGTCACTTGATGAACTAGAAATGCAAACGAGGCCTAGGTCACCACTACGATCGGCAGAATGGCAGATGAGCAGCATTTTCTTCGGCTTGCCCTGGGCGGCGAAAAAAGAAGCTAACCAACAGATGGGTGAAAATAAAACGTCAAAGCAAGTAAAAAAAAAAAATCACCTGTGCTACTACTCTTAATAAAAGAGAGAATGTGTTGTGTTATCTTACTGGACCAGACTGGAATCAGCAGAGCTCCTGATAGCGAAGGGTGGGTTCTTCTAGGGGAAACATTAACTCATACAACAGGACACTTAAAAGATGTTTTATCATATGGCCTGCAAACACTGTCATATTCAAGACAGACAGTGTGGGTGGAACTGTAGTTTCCAAGACTGGTGATTGTGCAAGTTTCATCACATTAACTAGGAATCGTGTATGACATCTTTTTTCTTTTTTGGTAGACTTTCAGGTTTGGTTTTCAGTTTTTTGTTTTGGAGATTTGGAGAACTCTCCAAAAATTGCACAAAAAACCCTGTCCATGCACAAACATGGACACAAGTATTGCTAACTTTACCTAAATTATCATTTATTACCTATACACTTGATTTGACTCATGCTAAAACATAAAAAAACAACAGGGAGTTGTCCTTTAAAGTACTGTAAAAGAAGAAAACACATATATAACAATACTATATTAAAGGTTTCAAATCATATCATTAAAATCGTGTTTTATATGGGCCATAGCATCTGATTTTAGGTAAAGTGGTGGTCAACTGTTCACATATGCCAGCATTGTTCAGTTTAAAGCGGTGCATGTACAGTATCTGAGGAGTGTTGTACACAGCATGTACCCTCTACCTGTTAACGAAGCCACACATATCAACGTTACACAGTGACTTTAGATGGTGTAGTGGTAAAAATTACTTATATTTCGTGTGGTTTCCTTGTACTCTTCTTGGTATAATAAACCCATGTTAAAACCACGTGTACCACCCTACTACCCTAGTAAGAAGTTCATAGAAAAACCTTGCTACCACAAATAGTTGTACAGACCAACCTAGAGGAAAAGAGGTCACAACAGCTGTTTTGAAGGTATGATATTCTCACATAGCAGCCAAAAACTGACATCAGCTGCTTCCTGTGTGAGCAATTCACGCATATGATATGTGTGTAAGTGGTAACTCTTAATTCCCAAGACAACAGTGACAAAAACATCAACACTTAGGGCAAACTCCGAAGCAGCCAGCCAACCCATGACATCATCCAATGAAACAGTAGGAACTGGGGCTCGGGGAGCTGTTTACTCAGTGAAGTGTAACATCTCAGCCGGTCACATTTCTCAACCAAAAAGGAGGGTCATGGTTACCTTTAAAGACCAGCAACATCCAGCTACTACTACAAGATGAAGCTTGGGGAAAGCCAAGCCAAAGTATATCTACGTCTAAATAAATGCTGTATATGTCCAAGTGAAAATCACACATATTCTAAGATCAATTATTTCACTCATTCAACTTATTTCTCATCTGCTGACTATCCCCCTTTATGGGACTAAAGTCCATCACCTGACAAATCAGGCCAACAGATACTATGAAAAGTAGATTCAGAGGTGAAAATCTACTGAGAGGAGACAAGGAGGCAGTCAGATCTTAAATCGTGTACAAGGCAGACACCCAGAGAGTCAGCCATGCTGGAAGGCAAAGCAGTGATGCATGGAGAAGTGCTGTGCTAACAGGGTGAGATGGGTGAGACCCAGAGTCAGTGGAGTGGGCTGTTATGCACAGGCAGACCTGCCAAGCACAATTAGCACCATGTGACCCAGTCAGAGAGAAAGCTCAGTCAGAACAGAGAGGCAGAGTAAGAAAAGCAAGAATTTTACACTCAAGAATAACATCATTTAACACTTCGAGGATTATGGCGTTTCATAATACCGAGCCAGTTAGCTGCGTAAGTCTGAGCCAACTACAACGGGGTGGGAGCACAAGAGACAGTTATATACTGGCAACTGGAGAATAGCCTCGACTTGCACAACAGATCACTAACTGTGAATGTGAATAATGTTACTTGTACTAACCTCCCTTCAAATTAAAGGCAACATCTGAGCAGGCTAGTCATTTTTAACAGCAGACTTATGGTAAATAACAGAAGTTATCTTGGACGCTAACGTTAGCAAGCAGTCACCTGTTGAGCTTCAAAGTCTGCAGCCAGCAGCAAAGACAAAAAAAGGCACATAAAGTGAAACTGAAGGGAGGCTGTGCAACATTCACATACGAAGACCAACACCGCTCATGTGGTTGCCTGTTCGTTTTTATAAACTATCACTTTAAGCTAATTAAAGCTAACTGCTTACCCAGTTAACCTTGTTTTTCAAATAGAAGCGGTTGTAGGCATGCTAACGCGCTAGCGTCAAGTGGCTAATAGTTAGCGAGCTATACGTCAAGAGTAACTGGGATTTCATTTGGGCCAGTTTGTGATACATTAAATACCGAAGAAACTTTAGAAGTGGGTTCCCCTTGTTAACACACTGACTCAAACCCAACATAACACAAAGCCTTCAGAATGAAAACGCAAGAAGCGGTGGGTTGGCTATGACTAGCATTTAGCTGCCTAGCTAGCGGTCAGGGTGCCCTGAAAGTCCATTGAGCGAAACAACGGGAGTTATCCACCTGATCCCGCTTGAGACCATCGCTACAGTAGCTGCCTCTTACCGTTCAAACAAGACCCGGGTTTATCTGAATCTGCTGCATCCAAAAGGAAATGTAGTCTGTCCGTAAGCTAGATAAATCAGTTCGGCCATTGAGATCAAGAGCAACAAGTATCCCACATTCTTGGTTTTGTCCAGTTTTGTGTCCTACTCTCACTGGGAACAATCTCTGGCATACAAACGACGCATTCCACAGGCTGATTCTCGGCTGAATCCCCACAGGGCTCGGTTCAAATTAAAGGGACACTCACTTGTTTTCTCACGCCCGTGTGTGTGTGTGTGTGTGTGAGTACCAACAGCACAACAAGTGTCAAAATGTAGGATTTGTAACTTTATCACTCCCAACAGCCATGCCATGCAGAGAGAAAGCGAGAGAGATAGATGTGTTATTGGCTTCTGGTTAGTGTCTAAAAGAAGCAGCAGTCTGAATCACACTGGATGTGTGGTGCCCTGTGCCTTGTGAAATATGCCAGAGCAACTTTGTTTAATAAGCACTCTATTAAAAACAATCATACATTATATCCCCTCCCGCCAGACTGCAGGATTCATAAATGTTCTGGACATATTATGGCCAATAGAAGGAGCAAAGGAAACTTATTAGGTTACAGCCATGAAATAATGAAGTGGTAGCACAGAGTGACTAACTGCCCCTCTCCTTGCACTGCTGGAAATAGTCTAGTTCAAAGAAAATGAAATGGCACTAATAGTGAGAACAGTTCTGTTTCCTTGTTCTTTGTTTGAAACTTTATTTGGTGATGTGAAATTCTGCACCAACAGACCACATGGCTTAGGAGAAGACAGCCTCCGACTTACAGTAATGTCAACAGATATGTGGCACAAGTCCAAGGAGCTGATCAGACAGCAGGACGTCTGTGTCATGAGGAAATACCCTGCGGGGGTATATAAGTATCACTTTTAGAATAACTTTTATGCACTTTTATGGGGCCTTAAAAAGACAAATTCTTTAACTACAGTGTGCAGTTTAATTGCATCACAAGAATGACACTTTATTTTAACTTTATTAAAGATAAAAGACCCATGTTTTATTCTGATGTTGTTCTTCTGAGAATGAGATAAAATAAATAACGTGCAAGCAGTGGTGGAATATAACTAAGTACATTTACACTACTCACGTACAGTTACATTCTGAGGTACTTTTTAAAAAAGTATTTCCATTTTCTGCTACCTTATGCTTACACTCACCACATTTTGGAGGCAACTACTGTACTTTTTACTCCACTTATCCAACAGCTACAGTTTCTAGTTACTTTACAGATAAAAATGTCACATTTTACATATAAAACATATGATCAGTTTATAGAATAGAATGATGCATTGTTATAGGTTAAACTACCTAACCTGAAAAGTAGTTAAAATTAGCTTTACCTCTACAAAATTAAAAGGCTGCCACACATTAATGCATCTGTAATATTATTCAAATGATATATGTGATAAATATATGATACATTTAATAGTGCATTTTTGCATAATGAGTATGTTTACTTCGGATATTTTAAGTACATTTAGTTGCTTTTACTTAAGCACAATTTTAAAGGCAGGACTTTTACTTGTAATGAAGTATTTTAAATTTTACTAAACTCAAATTTGTTGCCACATGCTTTATAGTTTTATCATTCAGTGCAGCAAGGCAGTATGGAGACATATGAGTGACATCATGGCTAATATTGTATTTAAAAAGGTACTGTTAAAGGAAATGTTAATAAATGTTACAAAACCTCTAAAGTGATCTAATGATCTCTAAAATAAAACTGCACTTTAGCACAACCTTATACAATGGATCTATTATCAAATAATTATAATACACCAGTCAATTTCTCCCTAATTTCACTCCACCCATTTGATCACTTTAAACTCTTTTGATTATTTAATTGATAAGTGGCCTTCTTTTTCAAACATATTTAATAATAAAAAGGTCTCAGTCCTGCTATTTTAAAGTACAATACCAGGTTTGTCTCAGGCTGACTTCTTGGACCAGTGGTTTTACACTGAACTAATGTTTTTCATTAGGTATTGCAGGCTTATCAGCTGACATGTAGGCTGCATAGGAGTGGCAGAAAAAAGGAGCCGCGGGCTGTTGAAATGTCCTGTGCAGGTCTACTCCGTGATTGGACGCACAAAGCTGTGGTAGCCTCCAGACAAAGCAGGGCCTACTTTCTCATTGTAAGAGTTCATCCAACGCACAAAAGACACAAGAAATGCGAAGGATAGTTCAAGGCGGAGGAGCAGAGTTAAGGCATGTTGTATAGTCACATAAACAACTGTCATAAGATGGTGCTAATACATCAGATAACACATCTAAACAAGTGAGCTGAGTTTTGCAAAACTAGGACCCACAGTAATGATGCAGTGTGAAAAAAAAAAAGCGCAGGGAGAATTACAGACTACGTGAGCGTGTTTTAGTATGAAATGGTTCAGAAGTTGAAATGCTGTTTGAAGAGGAACTGAATGAGAACACCTTCTTCTTTTCAGCAGAAAGTTAAAAAAAAAGAAAAGCCACAGTCAATATGACAAATGGCATTTACCATCATTATCTGGGTTATTACATAGTTGTGAAGACAAAGTGAAAACTTGTAATGATGTTATTTTTAATACTGCAATCTGCCACATAACAAAGGTGTCATCAAGTGTATTAACGTAACATAAAGACAGAAATAGTCACTTATTCCACCGAAAAAGAGTCTTGAAGTTCATGAATGTTTTACTATTTATTACAGCTTCTGGTTGGGTGTGTGTAACTGTGTGTGGGTGGCTCTGTTGGTTTGGTGTGCTTGAGTGCTCCAACAAGTGTGCGAGTGAGCTTGCGTGCAGTGGCATGGGCATAAATAGATGCAAGTTTGTGTGTGAGTGGAGCACCTGTGCACTTGTGTGTGTGTGTGTGTGAACAAGCGTGGATGCGTGTACACCTGTGGCTGTGGTGTTACTCACTCATGCACTGCAGGCCATGCTTTTTCTGCAGGGTCTTGCTGCACAGTGAGCACGTGGCGCAGCTGGAGAAAGCGCCTGGCACCAAATAATGCCTGTTGCTGCTGCTGCTGCCGCCGCCGCCACACGCTTTCTCTTTGGTCTCCCTCTCCTTCCCCTTCTCTTTCTGCTGCTCTCGGTTCTTACCCTGCAGAGGAACAAGAAAAGCAAACACGGAGGGAGGTTTTAATATGCACATTTTGTGTGTTCTCTTTCACTGTGGCACATAATGCATGGCTGGGTATGACATTGCATAACCGTGTTAAAGGCAGGATATATTAGAGTTTGTGTGGCTAGATTAGTGACTTGTGTGTGCAGCAATATGCACACCAGTGAACTGTTCAGACCTCAGGATTTAGTCTTTGTAATATTAGGAAATACAGCAACGAGGGCAGCGACTAAAATCACTTTTCTGCATTCAAGGTTAAAATGTGTTTTCATTGTAGTTCAGGCAGCGTGTATATCGCACTATGAGTTCCAAGTGGCATCGTGCACCATGTGTCTGTGTTATGGGTTTACCTTATCTTTATTAAAAGAGCCAGTCATCCTGTTCCTCAGAGAGCTGAGAGTCCTCTTCACCTTGGTGCCTTTCTCCACCTTCTCTGTACGATCCTCCTCTTCCTCATTCCTGGTCGAAGAAGCAGAGAATGAAATACAAAAAACACAGAAAAATAAAGGAAATACAAACATACAGAAACACCTCTATGGCTAATCTATCATCTCATATTTGATAATCGTTCATATTTATTGAAATTTGTTTCATCTTGAGTCATCTCTTAAAAGCTTAAGTCGAGATAGGACAGTGTTTGTCTTGTGCAAGTTATATGACATATGTCATAATTGTTACGCTCTTTCGTGATTGTCAATCTGGAAGTCAACACACATGAAATTCATTATGAGAAATGGGTGATTATGTTGAATAGAGCTGCAGTGATGAGAAATTTCATTGGATTGTTTCCATGAAAATGAAACACATTAATACAGAACCAAGAGCAGCTTTCACTGTACTGACGCTTAATGTTTTACCCCTTTTGGTTTGGATCATGTCCTGTTATAGATGGCCAATGAAACACCTCTATGCAAAATGGCAAGACACATAGCAACTGATTATTGAGCATGTAATTATGTGGAAATGTTTATTTTCATCCAAAACGTCCATAATTGTGAACATTTCTGCTGCTTTAGGGAACAGCAATAAGGTCAATACTTACTCATTAGAGAGGAACTCGTACCAAGTGACATTTCCTGAAACTTTGGAGTCTGATCTGTTGTTCCTCTGCTTGGCTCTGCAGAGCAACAATGAGATGATTTCAGTGTGGAGAGAGACTCCGTGTAAATGGAAAACTGGCCCAAATATTAACCACAAATAACCATAAGAGACTTTCATCACAGCACAAGTGAACAGGGTTGAGAAAAATAAAGACAATCTGAGAGTATAACATGGTTCACGTGGCAGTGCACTTTTAACAGATGAGTGAGTTCAATGTCATCTAATGATTTTGTGAAATAAAAAAAGAAAACCTTTGGTGTTCCACAGACCCTTTCCAGGGATAATGGCATAGTGTCTCAGTGCACAAACAGGCACATGCAAACACACATGCCAAAAACATGCATGCACATACATACATGTACACACACACACACACACACACATACAGTGCTCCCCCCCTGGTCACAATCTGGCTCTGCTGCTGCTCTGAAGACCGGGACGGCGTTTGAGCAGCGGTAGGAGCAAGCAGACCTCCCTCTCCTGTTTACTTACCCATGGTACAGCTTTAGCTCCTGCAGAACTTTCTGTACCATCAGCCTAAGACAAACAAGACACTGAGGCTGAGTGGGGGCTGCGAGAGGAGAGGAGAGGAGAGGAGAGAGGAGAGGAGAGAGGAGAGGAGAGAGGAGAGGAGAGGAGAGGAGAGAGGAGAGGAGAGGAGAGAGGAGAGGAGAGGGCGAGACTGCTGGGAGCTTGGTGTCAAACTGCGATTTAGAGACGAATCCTCCCTTGTCTGCTGCGTCCACACAATTGCCAGAGCGCACATATACTACACACACACACACACACACACACACACACTAAGGGGCCATCTAAGGAGCTGGGAGAGAGGACTATGGGAGGAGGAGGTTGCAGACATATGACATGGAGCAGAAATGTCAGGAGGGAATGGGGAAAGCCCCCCTATTATGTGGGAGTTAGACAGCTGTACCAGACTATAACGCTTTACAACTACAGAACAGTATGTGAACTATTGTACTGAACCATTCAAAAGCTGCAGGTATAATTTACAGGAAGCAAGTGATCAACAGTTGCCTCCTGTGAATCAAACCAGAGGAGTATCTATTTTTTTTCCTTCTTTTTCTTTCAAGCATCATTAAACCTGAGCTGGCAGTCAGACTGAAGCAGTTCCTGGAAAGAAAATAGTTATTCCACCCCATATTGCAAGTCATAAAGTGGTGTGTAACCTAACTCAAGTTGCAGATGTAATTGATGACGGTGTAGACTTACATATGGCTCTGTCCTTCAGTAGAATGTAGGTTTTCTTCAGGGTCGAACTCCTCTGCTGCAGAAGAGAAAAACAAAACGGTCAAATATGATGAGAACAGCCTGCCTGCTGAGTGTAAGACACATAAACTAACATGTACTCTGCATGTACAAACACACCTCCTGCTGCCCTTGCAGCCTGTTTGGATGTCTGTACAACACGAGAAATGTGTGCAGCACGGGAACATTCGTCTGTGGCGAGGATCTCTGAGCGGGAGTACAGATGCCTGCCCGGCACGCCACAGGCCTGAAAGCATTAAAGAATAAACACACATGTAGATCACATGCATATTTGATCAGTTTTACCTACACTCCCCAACATACAGCTGAAATACTTATAGCTTTTACTTACAGGGGCCTTTATTAGCTGCACAATTAAAAGCTAAACAAGTGTTTTGTTCTTTAGTGTCAAATATCCAAGTTGTGGCCAACCATTAACCGTTTTCACTTAAAGGATAAGTCTGATGATATTCTAGAGTTTTCTTATTGTCAACAAATCCCATGAAAAGACCAACAACGACAATTTATTGATCTGAATTGTCTGTGTAGCCAAAACCTGATATATCTTATTACTCTGTGCTAAAGACCTCAGTTGTTGTCCAAAAACCATTAAAGCACACAAATGAGCCACACGGTTGCACTGGGTGACATGTTCATTACCATGAACGCACACACCATAGTTTATTTTGAGTCACTCCCACATACACCGCCCTGCTGCACCAAATGTGTATTAATCTACAGCTGAAAATAGTCCCTAAAGATTGCACTATTTACTCCTCTTTGAGTAACATTTGCTAAAAAAGTTCCCAGCTGTTTTAGGAAATGACTTAGCTTTTAAAAATAAAAGTATATATTTGTGACCTGTTTATAAGGATGTATGTCTTCAGTGGAAACCGATGGGTATGGAGCTGAGTGCCCCAGACAGGGAAGACGGAAAGTATTGAGAAAGTGACTACTGTTGGTTTTGGTCTTGAGATAAGATTTGTTGACAATAATATGTGCAATGTGCCATCGTTGCTTTATTACCATGCTAGTGACCCTGGGTCTTGGACAGTTGACCCTCAGCCTAAGGCCATCTGTCTCATCTCCAGGACATGCTGTGTAGCTGTCAGACTGTCTATCCTCATCATCCTCTCTCTCTCCATCGCTGTCCATCGCCATGGTGTCCAGACTCAGTCTGGCAGCACAGCACAGCAACACACACACACACACACACACACACACAGCAGAACGTTAACCAGGCAGTGAAATGTATCTCTAACAAAACTTTTGAGCGAGACACTCTATGAGCTGTGTTTATTTTTGTGTTTGGTTTTTCACAAGGTATTTTGGTGCACTGTTCACGTTGTCACCCCAAAGCAGCCTTGACTGCATTATTTAAGAAGCTGCGAACAACCAACTTAACCACCCGAAACACTCAGCTCAGTTAAATAACACATTTTTGTTTTTGAGAGCGATGCTGAGTGATGCTGAAGCGAAAAGTTGAATTTCACTTGTCAGGTAAAAACATATGAAAGACTTTAGATGTGACTTATGAGACAAGTGCAGTTTGGGTGTAATTATATTTATCCTTATGAGATTTCTCCCTCCAGTTCTTTCCATCCATTCATCTTACCTCCTCCCCAAGTTAATGGGGGACACAGGGACTCCCCAGCTGTGCCTCCGAGACGTTGACATGGATCTGACCAGAATAGGAAAGCTGTCCTCGTCTGGCTCTCCATCTAAATCCATACTGGGTTGCTCCTGTACTTCCTCTGATCCTGTAATTCCTTTTGCTGTTTCCATTGACCCCAATAGTCCATTCAGATTAATTGTCAAACTAAGCCCCACTGCAGGGCCTGCAAGGTCACTGCTGTCAATGATACAACCTGGCAATAACTTAGGACTAAGCTGAGTGACCACAAAGTTGTGATGAGGTTCCTCTGCAGGGTGTATATAGAAAGGGGATGATGGTGCATTTACCCGAGGGGAGTGTGTGTTCAAAGAAGTCTGTACAGGCTGGTTGATGGCAGCACTGTCTGTGTTTAGAGACACCTGTAAGCCAACAGTTAAGGTTTTGCTCTCTGGGACTGTGGTCACTGTGGATGCAGTAGACTGTGAAGCCGGTATCCCTCCCTCCAGGTCTTTAAAGTACTCAGAGTCTCTGAGAGAAGAGATGAGGCCCTGCAGGTCCTCCACGCTGCTGTTCACCTCCACACAGGGGCAGTCGTAGTCACTGACTACTGAACACGCATCCTGCAACTCAGCGACGGAGGTAGGAAGGAGCAGAATGGAGCCAAGAAAATTTAGAAAGAGAGGAGAGAGGGAAGGGGATAGACATGGAGGACAGAGAGGAGATGAACAAGATATTCTGAACATAAGCTGCAATCCAAAATTCAAGTAGCTCAAAACTAAGAGTCTACAGCCATGCTAACGGCTCTGTGAGGCTGACAATGCTAACATGCTAATCTTGTATAATGTTTTCCAGGTTTGCCATCTTATTTAAGAAGGTTAGCATTAATTAGCACTGAACACAAAGTACAGCTGAGGCAAATTTTACAGCAATCCATCCAATTGATTTGGATAAAACTAAAAGTTAAAAATGTTAATCTCTTGGTAGCGCTAAATGAGTCATGAGGATTTATTGTCCAGGACCCATGAATGTCTGTACAAAATTTCAATCCATCCAGTCTGGATCGACTGACAGACATTGCCATCCTGAGAGCAATGCCGTTAGAATGACTAAAAAAGGAAGGTTTAATAAATTTAAAATACAAATCAACCAAATCAAGAATATAGAGCGTTACCTGGTCTTCATTGGTGATACCAAAAAAGCCATCTTCAGGGATAGAGGCAGGGGATAGTGAGGAGGAAGATCCTGTCCCGCTGGGAGCCTGAGGCTGGACACTGAGTTGGGCACTGGGAGGCCCACAGGGCTGACTACATGGCTTGCACTCTGATGCTGAAAGATAATGGATGTGAATGTTTGTGAGTTATAAACATTTCCAGAAAACGCAGTAACTTCACCAGTACCATGAGGAGAAAAAGGACAGACAAGAAAGGCAGACGTAGCTGATTTCAACAGCTGCACAACACCTGTGTAATCAATTTGAGCGTTTTTGTGTATGATGGAAGAAAAGCTCAGTTACAGCCCCTGCTCCAGCCTCTCACTGAAAGCTCCTTTATGTTTCCATTGCATAAACAGATTCCTTGATTCTCATGATGCCACAAACCACTGCAAACTGCTCGGTGAGCCAGCATTAGTCTCCATGTCAGTGGTGGAGAGCTGGAGATTATTCCCTCACTGAGCTTTCAGCGGCCTGAGAAGCTGCTTGCCTGTGGTAAATAATATAATAGACTATAGTAAGTACATGCTATATGAAGATAATGTACAGAACAGAGTTTGGTATCACATATTTGAGGTAAAAAGTGCGTAACTGTAACATTTCTTACATTTTACATTAATTAAAAACAAACGTGTCAGTGTCTCGTGGTGTCTGAAAAGTCTGTTAAGGCGTCTGAGTATGTCATGTTCACTGTCAGGGTTTCAGCCACACCATGCCCATCTGAGGAGGGGAGAGCCACAGCTACGACAGGTTACATAAGCCCCATTTCATAAGGGACGCCTCCTGTGAACCTGAGCCTTAGCCTAAGCCAGGCTGGCTCCACGGGGGCTGACTCAATTCTCCTCAAATAGATTTGTCCTGTTTCTGTACCCCTGTGAAGTTCAATTTCTTTGCAAAACAGCTGATGCCATACATGTTATTAAATGTGTGATTTCAGTAATGAAGGAATGGTGAAAGAGCTGCTGGAAGACTCTCTGTGAATGGAGACTCTCTGGGCTATAAAACAGAAACATAAACATGGTAGGAGTAGGAATGGTAGGAATCTAATTAAGTTTCTCCTTTAAAGCTGCACTAATTTATATTTTAGACCACGTGACACAGTATAACAAGCTTTGATGAACATGATAGAAATAAATATTCCCTATTTACACTTCCAACAGACACAGAGCAACATTAGCATTCATTTGGAGTCTTGTTTCTGTCCACCTGATGAATGTAAGCTCAATGTTCACTCTCCTTTTAGCTCTGCTTTGGGTCTCTTTAGGCTCTTTAGCTGCTAAATGCTCCATTATGTTCACCAACTAGTCGCTAACTCTGTCTGTCTGCTGTTTGGTGCTCGGCAGGTAGAGTACAGTGGGCTTATCAAATGTTTTTAACAATAAAACAACAAGGTTGATGAGAGTGGTGAGACTGAACAGTAAGTTTGCAGCCAAAAAAATGCTAAAATGCTACGTTGAGTAACCCTTTTCACATTACACATAGTCATTTGATACGTTGTTAATATAAAAATATGAATAAGAGCAGCTTTAAAAACAGAAAAAGATATTATATAATCCATTATGCTATCTACAGTATGGATTATGGACATCATGTATGCTCATGTCGCTGCCACCATTGAACGTTACACATCACACTCATCTCTGTGAGGTATATGAAAACCTCAGATGGTCATCGCTGACATCTAGAAGGCATCAGCAGACCTGTGTTTTTATTTATAAGGTTTTTATATTTGCTATCTATGTTGCCAAGACATTTAACATCCTTAGTTGAGTTCAAAGTTTATATCTGTGACGCCTGACATGGCTGGATGGATTAGCTTTAAAAGCAGCAAAACTCTGGTTTACACAACTTGAAGTTCGAGACGTTCTTTCCACTTCACAGCTTTTCTTGCAGATCATTTTAATAATATTTGTGATTGTTTTAATTAGAGCGTCTGTCTGTGTGTGTGAAGATTGTTTTGTGTGGCTCACTCATCTTATTGTGATCTTATTGTCTGTCTGCAGGAGAGAGCAGGAAACCTCAGGTAGTGTTGTGCGGTGGGATAAAATGCAGACGGGCCACACTCGGAGTCCTGCATCGTGTCCTGCTATAAACCAGCAGCATCCACTCCCCTCTTCAGCGCGACAGCCAGAGATGCTCTCACATAAACACACAGACAGACACACTGTAGATCTATTTTCTGCATTACTAAATCACTGGGCCGAGGCTGCGGGGATGGCAGTGTCCCCGCTGCAGGGAGAATTTGTTTGCGTCCAAATCCCACTCGTGTTAAGTGTAAACTTAGACACTCGGTATAGACACTGCAGCGGCTGCTTGATGCTGTCTTCTACTGCCGCTGCAGCCTTTTATGGTTGGCCTCTCATATCTGCTAATACATCACACAGGGATGAAACATCAGTGCGTGCGTGTGCGTGCTCAGGTGTGTGCGTCTCCATAATCGTCTTGGCACTGTCATCACAGTCAGCTGTTTTCCCCACAGTTTGGCTCCACATAACAAAGGGTGGTCTGCTACTAAAACTAATGACTATTATTAACTAATAAATTACATTAACACCTTGCCTAAAACTCCTTAAATTATTACACTTAATATTTACTCAGTGTAATACTTTATATGTACTTTATATTACTTGTATTTATCAGTGTAATGTTGTTCCTCTTTGCTCTACATTGTAATTCCACTACTGTAACTTCTGTTTGCTCTCTACCTGTGACACACAGCATGTCTGAGGTTTCTCACATTTTTTCCCAGTTTAATGTTTTTTGTGCATTTTTTCCCTCCATATCGAGGGTCTAAGGATAGCGGGTGTCATGTGTTGCACAGATTGTAAAGTCCTCTCTGACAAAGTTTTGTTTTATGGCAATATAAATACATTTTATTTGACTAGGCTTGACAAATGTCCTACAATAAATCAACTATTATACTGAATTTATGTAACTCACACAGTTTATTTATTGGAATAAAGTAAAACCATGTTTGTGAAGATTATTCTTAAATACACTAGTGGTGCAGGATTTTCTTATTTTATTCCTCAAAATGATTAAACAGTTTAGCATTTTGTTAAAACACAACTTTAAATCTATATAAATGGTTCTCTGTATACAGATTTCTGTATGAGAAATGTTATTTTCATCATGCAGAATGGAAATGACAAACAGTATGTTCGTGTTTAGTGAAAAGGAAGACATCTGAGCAAATGTGACAGGAAATGAGGGCACATGTTCACCACAGAGCTTACTGTACACATGTTTGCAAAGCTACATGACAATCACAAGAGGAACTCAGGCATCATGATGCGGTCAGTTGATTGTTTACGATGTACATGACGAGTTATGACATTGTACACAGATTTAGAAAAGGTATGCTTGTCTACAGATGTGTTTTCAACAGAGGTACTAGTACAATAAACACCTTTATAGGTAAACACACACTGACGCCATACGTTACACAACTATAGAAACTACAGATGACAAGATAAACTCACACGTGTAACTCATCTGACATAAATATATTATTGATTACTTTGCCTCTGGAACAAAGTGTTTGGTTTAAGGTCATTCAGTACCTGGATGACTCCCAGACTGGTGTATAAATGTTATAAATCTGTGTGTGTGTGTGTGTGTGTGTGTGTGTGTGTGTGAGAGAGAGAGAGAGAGATGTTGTGTGCAGGTGAAAACACAGAGGCTGTTAGATCTAAGGTCGAAGCACACATCAAAACAACTGTCATCTCACAGATCCTCTTTGATCAGAAATTCGCCCGACTACTGTTTCAAAGCACAGAGCTACACAGAAACTACGGCTGAAGCGAAATGGAAGCGTCCTACACGGCTTCTTTATGTTTGAAGAAACGTCATATTCCTCTGAAGATAACAGCGTGGGACCTGAGAGCATGAAATAATTCAAGTTCTGCGTGTTACAGAGCAAGCTACGAGAGACGGATGAACAAAATATGAGTTGCTGCTTCTGTAAAGTGTATAAAGCTCCACTTGTCAGTCTTTTTTTTCCTCAGTGAACTCGGGTTTTCTTAATGGAATTACTTAAACTGTAAAATCACACCGATGCTACACCAAACATCGTTTAAAAAAAACCTTAATTTAGGCTGTTAGGTTACAGTGGCAGCACTATAGTCAGTATCATCACAACAAATGATAATTTTACAAAAAATAATGAGAGGTTGCTTTTTAATTATAGATGCATGGTGACATTTGTGCATTCTCTCTTATTATATAATGAACCAGGGTTAGAAATGACTCGCTGAACTTTGCACCAAACTCTCATCTGATAGGCTGCAACTGTCACGCACCACAAACCCCAATCAAGTCAAAATGGTAAACAACAGCCAACACATCCTCCTAAGGTCACATCCAGTCCACAACCTCTACTGAACGACAGCCCCCTCCACTTTTCTACAGTTTTACCCACTCTATCTTCGCTCTGTGCTAAACCACCTGAAGTATAATCTAGATGTGAAACCAGATTCCCACCGTACCTCTTTTGAAGGACCATCTCTTCATCCAGAGTTTGGAGAAGGAGGGCCAGGAGTGGTTAAGAGGAGAGTCCGCCATGGGAGCAGCGCAGTGGGGAGGCCAGCTGGATCTGGAGCTCGCTCACTCTGGAGCTCCGGCACCCAGCGAGAGGA